>OX465299.1:84487798-84702798 GCA_949987735.1 Leucophora obtusa
AGGTATATTTTTTTTCAATTAGGTGAACGTATTTTTTTCTTTTTTAATTCACGGAACGTAATTTAATTTTTTTAATTCACTGAATGTAATTTTACTTTTTTTAATTCACTGAATGTAATTTTATTTTTTTTTAATTCACTGAATGAAAATGAAATTGAATAAATACAGTGGTGAATTAATTTAAGGAACTAATTCATTTTTTTCCGTTCGATTTATAAAATTGAACGCGTTCACCAGTGAATTAAATCATTTGATTTAATAAAGAGAACTATTGCAATGGAATTCTTTGAAATTATTGTTTGATGAACGCGTTC
This sequence comes from Leucophora obtusa, assembly GCA_949987735.1. Lineage (NCBI taxonomy): Eukaryota > Metazoa > Arthropoda > Insecta > Diptera > Anthomyiidae > Leucophora > Leucophora obtusa. The sequence continues at coordinate 84,488,113 of OX465299.1, forward strand.
AGTTGAACGAATTCAGTGAATTACTTAAGAAAAGGAATTCATTCAATTGTAAAAAAATTGAATGCGATTGGTAGTGAATTCATTCAAAAAAGAATTAATTCTTCAAAGCTCTGGTAACGTATTACTTTAGGTTTCTCAGTAAAACCAAGGGTAAAGGGTTACCCATTGCCAGTCAATGCATGAAAAAGGGTCAACCCATTACCAAGATTTTGCTGGGTAACGCTAGACATTAAATTAAAAAGGCATTATTACATGTAAATTTGAACTCGTCCATTATGAGCAATTAATTTAACCCTTAAATGAATAGTGTAGTCATTTGGCAACACACCAGTTTTTTAATAAAAAACGAGTAAAAAGGTTAAAGTCGGGCATGCCGACTATAGAATACCCTACACCAGTCTGGGTAAAAGCCAACTAATGTCACCAAAATCAATAGGCTGCGTTATTGGGCCAATATAGTTCTGTGTACCAAATTTCATCAAAATATCTTAATATTTGCGACCTGCAGCGTATAAACAGTATAATTTTGGTAGGACCCTTATATGGGCACTAGGTCTAAACATGGACCGATGTTCATCAAAATCAATAGGCTTCGTCCGTGGGCCAAAATAGGTCTGTGTACCAAATTTCGTCAAAATATCTTAATATTTACGACGTGCATCGTATAAACAATATAATTTTGGGGGGGACCCTTATATGGGCACTAGGTCTAAACATAGACCGATGTTCACCAAAATCAATAGGCTTCGTCCTTCGGCTGCCATAAGTCGGTGTACCAAATTTCATCAAAATATCTTAATATTTGCGACCTGCAGCGTATAAACAATATAATTTTGGTAGGACCCTTATATGGGCACTAGGTCTAAACATGAACCGATGTTCACCAAAATCAATAGGCTTTGTCCTTGGGCCAACGTAGGTCTGTGTACCAAATTTTATCAAAATATCTTAATATTTGCGACCTGCAGCGTATAAACCATATAATTTTAGTAGGACCCTTATATGGGCACTAGGTCTAAACATGGACCGATGTTCACCAAAATCAATAGGCTGCGTTACTGGGCCAATGTAGGTCTGTATACCAAATTTTATCAAAATATCTTAATATTTACGACCTGCAGCGTATAAAAAGTATAATTTTGGTAGGACCCTTATATGGGCACTAGGTCTAAACATGGACCGATGTTCACCAAAAATAAATAGGCTGCGTTATTGGGCCAATATAAGTCTGTGTACCAAATTTCATCAAAATATCTTAATATTTACGACCTGCAGCGTATAAACAGTATAATTTTGGTAGGACCCTTATATGGGCACTAGGTCTAAACATGGACCGATGTTCACCAAAATCAATAGGCTGCGTTATTGGGCCAATATAGGTCTGTGTACCAAATTTCATCAAAATATCTTAATATTTACGACCTGCAGCGTATAAACAATATAATTTTGGTAGGACCCTTATATGGGCACTAGGTCTAAACATGGACCGATGTTCAAAAAAATCAAACTTGTTCGTCCTTGGGCCAACATAGGTCTATGTACCAAATTTCATCGAAATATCTTAATAGGTGCGACCTGTAGAGTGCGTACAAGATTGCATGGACAGACAGACAGACGGACGGACGGACGGACGGACAGACGGACATCGTTAAATCGAAATAAAAAAAAATTCTGAACCGATCGGTATACTATAAGGTGGGTCTACGACCAATATTTTTTGGTGTTACAAACATCAGCACAAACTTATAATACCCTGACCACATAGTGGTGTAGGGTATAAAAATGCACAAAACTGCATTTTTGGGCATTGAGGCCCTTTGTGTACACAGTGTTCTTATAGTTTATCGCAGATTATTATACCCTACACCACTATGTGGTCAGGGTATTATAAGTTTGTGCTGATGTTTGTAACACCAAAAAATATTGGTCGTAGACCCACCTTATAGTATACCGATCGGTTCAGAAATTTTTTTTATTATACCCTACACCACTATGTGGTCAGGGTATTATAAGTTTGTGCTGATGTTTGTAACACCAAAAAATATTTGGTCGTAGACCCACCTTATAGTATACCGATCGGTTCAGAATTTTTTTTTTATTTCGATTTAACGATGTCCGTCTGTCCGTCCGTCCGTCCGTCTGTCTGTCTGTCCATGCAATCTTGTACGCACTCTACAGGTCGCACCTATTAAGATATTTCGATGAAATTTGGTACATAGACCTATGTTGGCCCAAGGACGAACAAGTTTGATTTTTTTGAACATCGGTCCATGTTTAGACCTAGTGCCCATATAAGGGTCCTACCAAAATTATATTGTTTATACGCTGCAGGTCGTAAATATTAAGATATTTTGATGAAATTTGGTACACAGACCTATATTGGCCCAATAACGCAGCCTATTGATTTTGGTGAACATCGGTCCATGTTTAGACCTAGTGCCCATATAAGGGTCCTACCAAAATTATACTGTTTATACGCTGCAGGTCGTAAATATTAAGATATTTTGATGAAATTTGGTACACAGACCTATATTGGCCCAATAACGCAGCCTATTTATTTTTGGTGAACATCGGTCCATGTTTAGACCTAGTGCCCATATAAGGGTCCTACCAAAATTATACTTTTTATACGCTGCAGGTCGTAAATATTAAGATATTTTGATAAAATTTGGTATACAGACCTACATTGGCCCAGTAACGCAGCCTATTGATTTTGGTGAACATCGGTCCATGTTTAGACCTAGTGCCCATATAAGGGTCCTACCAAAATTATATTGTTTATACGCTGCAGGTCGCAAATATTAAGATATTTTGATGAAATTTGGTACACCGACTTATGGCAGCCGAAGGACGAAGCCTATTGATTTTGGTGAACATCGGTCTATGTTTAGACCTAGTGCCCATATAAGGGTCCCCCCAAAATTATATTGTTTATACGATGCACGTCGTAAATATTAAGATATTTTGACGAAATTTGGTACACAGACCTATTTTGGGCCCACGGACGAAGCCTATTGATTTTGATGAACATCGGTCCATGTTTAGACCTAGTGCCCATATAAGGGTCCTACCAAAATTATACTGTTTATACGCTGCAGGTCGCAAATATTAAGATATTTTGATGAAATTTGGTACACAGACCTATATTGGCCCAATAACGCAGCCTATTGATTTTGGTGACATTAGTTGGCTTTTACCCAGACTAGTGTAGGGTATTCTATAGTCGGCATGCCCGACTTTAACCTTTTTACTCGTTTCGATTTAACGATGTCCGTCTGTCCGTCCGTCCGTCCGTCTGTCTGTCCATGCAATCTTGTGCGCACTCTACAGGTCGCAACTATTAAGATATTTTGATGAAATTTGGTACGCAGACCTATGTTGGCCCAAGGACGAACAAGTTTGATTTTTTTGAACATCGGTCCATGTTTAGACCAAGTGCCCATATAAGGGCCCTACCAAAATTATACTGTTTATATGCTGCAGGTCGTAAATATTAAGATATTTTGATGAAATTTGGTACACAGACCTATATTGGCCCAATAATGCAGCCTATTGATTTTGGTGAACATCGGTCCATGTTAAGACCTAGTGCCCATATAAGGGTCCTACCAAAATTATACTGTTTATACGCTGCAGGTCGTAAATATTAAGACATTTTGACGAAATTTGGTACACAGACCTATATTGGCCCAGTAACGCAGCCTATTGATTTTGGTGAACATCGGTCCATGTTTAGACCTAGTGCCCATATAAGGGTCCTACCAAAATTATACTGTTTATACGCTGCAGGTCGCAAATATTAAGATATTTTGATGAAATTTGGTACATAGACCTATGTTGGCCCAAGGACGAAGCCTATTGATTTTGATGAACATCGGTCCATGTTTAGACCTAGTGCCCATATAAGGGTCCCACCAAAATTATATTGTTTATACGCTGCAGGTCGCAAATATTAAGCTATTTTGATGAAATTTGGTACATAGACCTATGTTGGCCCAAGGACGAAGCCTATTGATTTTGGTGAACATCGGTCCATGTTTAGACCTAGTGCCCATATAAGGGTCCCACCAAAATTATATTGTTTATACGCTGCAGGTCGCAAATATTAAGCTATTTTGATGAAATTTGGTACATAGACCTATGTTGGCCCAAGGACGAAGCCTATTGATTTTGGTGAACATCGGTCCATGTTTAGAACTAGTGCCCATATAAGGGTCCCCCCAAAATTGGCTTGGTTACAAACTGCAGGTCGCAAATATTAAGATATTTTAATGAAATTTGGTGCGCTGACTCACATTATAGAAAATTTTGACATAAGCCCCATTTTAACCCATTCGAATTTCGGATCCAAACAATACACCAGACTGGTGTAGGGTATTGTATAGTCGGCATGCCCGACTTTAACCTTTTTACTCGTTTAAACAGTTATAGAAAAAAATCTTGGTTTTGCTTCGTATATTTGTGAAAAATCTAAAACACGCGTTTTTATGCAAAAAGTGTATTATTCAAAAATGTTTGTTTAAATATTTAAAGTGGTATTCTGGCAATAAAATTCATTTTGGAGACAATAACTGTATATTTTATATATATATTTTTTTGTTTCAAACGCGTTAAAATTGAAATGTAGCTATTTGACAAAAAAAAAACATATTTTCCAATAAAAAACACCTTTTTTGTAAATAAATTTTTTTTTTTTTTGGTATTTTTCTTGAAATGTAGTGATTAAAAATGAAAATATCATGCATGTAAGTGTTAAAAAAAGAAAAAATTGGTACTATTAGACCTCACTTCTTAACTCCTAAATGTGGGATTGGGCCGCTAAAAGTAATATATGCCCCTTACATTTTTTTACCTCCATCATATTTTATTAAAATCGTAGCAAACCCATTGGGATAGATAGAATTTTTTTATATTTTTTTAAATAGGAGTTTATTCCATTTATTGGAGCATAACTAATATCACACCATATTATTCCCGCTCATGCAGCAAAAACCTTTCTCTTGGTTTTTATATGTGCAGATTCGCAGGTTCGGTATGGGAAATTTGCTCAAATTTGCTTTCAAATAGGGGATATTTATTTGGAAATCAAAGTAATTCTCTCAGTTTGCAGACAAATTGGCTTGGAAATTAGGGAAATTTGCTCAAAAGAGAAATTATCTCGTTGGGAGCCCGTTACTGAACCTTTGCAATATGCATAAAATTTTATTGGGCCGTGAGGTCTACCGTATCTCTATAGTATTCTTACTCTATGTTAATATGGATAAAAAAGAGTTGTATTGCCATTTTTCTATCTAATAAAAACCTTTGAGCAAGTGTGCATCTGCGGGAGCTAGAATCATTTTTGTGAACAAAATTTAAAATTTTTTTAGTTAACTCTGAAATCTTATCTCGGGATTTTATGTAATTATATCTAAAATCACTTCAAAAATGATTCTGATGACACCGCATATACTTACTTGAATGTGGCTTTTTAATGAACCGTATATAATCATATCTGAATTTAATTTAAAAATATTCAAATATCGTTAACAAAATATCGGGCTTCGAAATTGCTTTAAATCCATTGTTTTCAAAATCGTAAAAGTAGCGTCACTAAAACAGCTGTAACTTGTTCACTAATAAATGAATTGTCTTTAATTGTGACAGGTTGGTAGTTCCAAAAAATCATATGGATTTTTCGGTAGTAAATTTTAATAATTTCGACTCGTTGTTGGCTCGTATATCTTTCCATCATGAAATGGCAAACCTTACTGAAGAGAAATGTCAAAAGAGCGGCAAGAAATATGGCGTCGTTTGCTGTCCCTGTCTTTCTACTTTTGTAGCGTCCCTGTTGAAGAACCCTTTATAATGAAAGAATATTTAAAATTAAAAAGTTTCATAGAATTTTATAAGAAGCTTAATTCTATTAATGAAATTCCTTATCAATATTTCGAAAAAATTAATATGATTTATAAAAAAATTTCATAGTGCAAAATTAATAATAAAAGATTAATAAATAATAAAAAATTAATAAAAAAAAATAAAGATTATAGGATAAATCTCTCAGTATGAAAATTAGTGCACATTACTAAAACTCGGCCTTATGGTTATATAAAACTTGTATTTGAGAACTAAATGTTTAAAATAAAATTCTAGTTGTATGAAAACTTTTAAAAATTAATGGAATGACGATATTTTATTAAAAATTAAAAAAAGTATATACTATTGAACAATTTCATATATATAAAGAACATTTTCATTAAATTATGAAGATCTAATTTATGAAATTCAATAAATTTTTTTTAATAAAATTATGAAATTTTATGAAAGAAAAGTTACGAAAATTTCATAATATTAATTAAATATTATTTATATACATAATGAAATTCTTCAATTATTCTATCAAAAAAATTCTCTGAAATTATATAATTAATATCATGAAGGATAATTCTTTCAGTGTAATTTCAAAAGCTTAAGCTTAATTATATGCCCTATTTTTCAAACTTAAGTGTATTGACACTCACTTAAGTTTGAAAATAATCTCAATAACTTTGGTAAATATATGTATGTAGTTGCTCAAAGTCAAAATTTCAAAATTTTTTAAGGTTCCCAGTGTAGAAACGGTAATGACATATCATTATTTTTTGGACTACCAGTAATGACACCCACTTACCTTCTGTATTATTTAAAAACATATAATAATGAGTTACTGATAATTACTTATTTTTATCATTATTTCAAATAGAAAATAATTTTTTAGATTTTTTTGAAAATTTTTTGAAATCTATTTTTAGACTCAATATTTTTTAAACACTGGTAAGGATATATGTAACCACATATTTTTTGATTTTTTGTATGTTGGCGAGTAAGCTTACTTGTGGCAGCAGGTCAATTATGTTTTTATCTATTAAATATTACATGTCGATATAACTGAGATGGTAAAGCTGACTGACTGGGAATCTGTAGACCCAGGTTCGATTCCCGCACCAGCAAATTTTATTTATAAAAAAAAATACAATAAAAAATATTTTTTTTATATAATTTATTTTTTAGAAAATCTATTTTTAGACTCATTATTTTTGTCAGTACTGGTAAGCACATAGGTAACGATATATTTTTTGATTTTTCGTATGCTGGTGTGTAACGACAAGTCATTATTTTTCGCGACATCGCCATATAAAGGTAATAAGAAATGTAATAACAAAAGTAACTAGTTACCATTACCAAGTATGTAGTTACATAACCGCATATCTGGTAATGATTTTCTACACTGGGTTGTTTAAAAAAAATTTTAAATATAAGACGAAGCCAATTTGTAGAGAAAAGAGTCCAAAATTTGTGTACATGTCATTTTGTATAAATAAATTATGTGCACTTTTAGAGCCTTGTGTAATCAAATATAAACTTAAAAAAAAATATTTTACTGTACTTAAAATCTACTGTTCATTCACTATTGTTGCGAAATTATTGTGATTTAAATCATGCATACGGACTGTTTCTACGATTATTTATCGACAAACTCATTTTAAATGTGTTACGATAATATTGTGATTCAAATTTTAACTTTGAAAATCAAAATAATTTCGAAAAAAAAATCATTAGTGTATGAAATCTGATGTTTATAGAAAAAAAGAATTCAGTATTAGCACAGTAGATTTGTAGCACAGAGAAAAAAAAATTTTTTTTTAATCTTGCAAAAAGCTCTAAAAGTGAATATAATTTGTTAATGCAGTATGACATCTATACAAATTTTGGACTTCTTTCTTTCCAAATTGGCCTTGACATTTAAAATCGGACTTCGCCTTATATTTAAAATTTTTTTCTACAACAACCTTAAAAAATTTTTAAACTTTGATTTTGAGCGACTATATTTACAATAATTATTGAGATATTGCCATACACTTAAGTTTGAAAAATAGGGCATGAAATTAGGCTTAAACTGTGTAAAGGGTTTTCTTTCTGAGGGTACAGTTACTAAATTTTATTGAAAAAATCTGTTGAAAAATGGAAAAAATTAATTGTGCAAAATCTAAAGCCAATTTGAACAAACTGCGTGCATATTCGAAATCAGCAACCCCCAATTATCTTAAATCCACTGCAATATCATTCACCTTTTTTTTGTAGTGCAGTGTTATGGATAATTTATATTCAAACAGTGAGAATAATTTGCAATGATATTGAACCAAAACTGAGATACTAAATTATATAAGTATAATGGCATTAATATGATCATGTAATGCAATACTAAACCTTAAACTAAAATAACTATCCTTAAAATATGCAACACAAACAAAGAAATTCATCTCATTTTATGACACACTCTTGGTATTAAATTTGAGCCAATTTTTGTAAAACGTTTTCAACAACATCTATTAAATCCTTGTGTTTCCATGAAATACATTCCTTAGCATATTACATGAAAGACAACATAAAAGGTGTGTATATGTTTATCTCATATTTAGCAAACACCTGCAGTACCAGGAAGCTAACCCAGCAAAGTTTTGTTGTATATTGTAGGAAAATGGTTTGGAGGTTTTTTTTAAATGATTACAAAAGTGAAAATTGCAAACTAGAAGAATTATTCCCAATAGCTTAGTAGCTTTTTTTGCTCAACTTTTAAAATTTGTTAAGGGGTGGAGTGGATTTATCTAGCGAATATCATAGTAAATTAAAATACAATTGTATTATTAATTTGAATACCCCGGAAACATGAAATTGAACATATTTTCTATCGCGACCAATACTTAAAAGTTACTTTAAAAAGTTACTGGGATATATAAGTAGTTGCAATGATGAATACATTTTTGTTTAGTTTTTTTTTCTCGTTTTCTTTTTTTTTACAGAAGAAAAGCTCTCCTACACTGGGAGAATTATATCCATAATTTTGATAATTTTTTTTATAAAATAAATAAAGTCTGGTTCGCATTCAATTAACAAAATGTTTAGTTCATGGTTGCTAACAGAAATGATGCGGTTATCGGTAAGCGACGAAAAATAAACGAAAATAAAAAAAAACTAATTTTTTAAGTTAATGTATTTAAAATAATCAATGACAACGAGCAAGTCCCTAAAAGCATAAAATTAAAAACAATAAAATACCGTTATTTTAAGGATAACGGTATTTCATTTATTTCAGTACCGGTATTTCAAGCGTATCGATATTTTATTTATTTCTGTATCGGTAGTTTAAGGATAAAGTCATTTCAGTTATATTGGTAACGGTGTTTAAATGATAACGGCATTTCGGTTATTTCGATAACGGTATTTTAGCGGTTTTGTCTACCAATCCTGATTTAATTTTATATGAGAATTTAAAATTTTTGTAAATTCAGTAAAAAAATCTATCAAACGGGTTTCAAATCCGTTTGACTAATTTCTTAGATATCCTCATTTGACACAATACTAAAAATCCTCAGTACTCTAACAAATTTTGAGTGTTAATTTTCGAAATTATTTATAAATAATTTTTAAGAATCCATTTGCTAGATATTTTAAAATATATTGTTAAAATATAAAATTTTCATGTTTCTGCTATTACCCGGCAGATGGTGCCACCAGTGTATCCGAAGTTTCGAAGATGGAGCCATTTTTCCCCCTCCCGATTTTCTAAAATGAACCATATCTCGAAATCAAAGAGAGATGGAGCAAAATGGGTGAATATTTCGACTACCACTAAGTATAAAACATATGGGTGAAATCAAAAAATGTGATAAATTTTTGGGCCAAATTTGTGAGAAGCAAAAAGTGTTAATATTTCGGTTTTTTCTTAATGGAATCAGTAAGTTTAGTCATTATAAACCTAATTGCAAAAAATCTCTTCTACAAGTTGTCGCAATAACTTTTTTTGCACAATTTTAATTTTTTTTGTTGTAACGGAGTTTACATTTCTGCAAGCAAAAGATATAACAAAAAAAATTGCGTACGAATTTTCTTCAATTTATTAGTTTTTCTTATTTGGGTTTTCAACTTGCTTTCCAATGATATATTATTTGTGTTTATCAAATTGGCGGTTTCGCGAATAAAAAAACAATTCATTCCGCGCAAAAATTTTTATTTTTTTTTTAATTTCGTATTTTTGGTCCTTTTAAATGCTTTTCAAAAATATAAAATTTTTTAAAATTCAAACAGCGGTTGCGCAGTTACAAAATAATATATTAAAAACATAACATTTCACGATCAAAAAATTCTTAAATTGTGTGAAACAAATTTAATTTGTCAAACTAATGTCAGTAATGACTCGAAATATCGATTCAAAACCAATGAAATGCAAAATCAATAGTTTTTCGCTCCAGCAGCTTAGGGTAAAAAACTGATAACTTTTTTTGATTTAACGCAAAATTATTAGTTGAATTGTCTTTTGACGCATAAATATTAGTTGAATCACCTCTGTTTATGGTTATTTTAAAATATTTTAAACATTTATCTACATTTATTTGAATGAAATCTGATGCAAATAATTGTGGTTACGGAGTTTACAGTTACGGAGTTTACATTTGATTACTTTTTTCGTTTTCTTTCAGAAACGCTTTGTCAGATTTTTTTTCCGAAACGAAATCGCATGATGCCTAAAAGGTGAATCCAAATATGACATTGGTTTTCTTACTCGTTAAAATGTTTGGTGTAAAAATTAGGAACGGAGTTTACAACATTTTTTCATATCTTATTAAAGACATCTTTTTCATCTCGACAATGTTACATGCTGCAGAAAAGCTTCAAGTCTGTTATACTGGATGATTACTTATAGTCCAACGATCATTTGAGTATAAATAACATTATACTTTTCGCAATATAAATAATAGATAACTCCAAAATTTTTCTATATGCATTTTTATCAAAAATTATGACGAAAAATCGTTACAGAGTTGAAGTCGTGATAGCTAAGATATACGAAAAACTTTGTAAAATGTATTAATTTTTATTAAAAACGGCACTTTTCCTCTTCATAAAAATTCTTACAGTTAGTGTTTAGCTTTATTGGTTATTAAAATATAAGCTATTAAAGTTAAAAAACCTTATGAGTTACTTGTTACGGATTTTACATTTGGCTTATAAAATTGGTCACAAATTTTATGTATTAACCAAAAATTGGTCAGATTGTTATAAATTTTGTAAAACAGGTGACAGTGCGCTGATATATATCGAAATATGTAACTCAAATGTAATCCATGCATTAGAAATTCGGTGGTTACACGGTTTTTATCACATTTTTTGATATCACCCATATAACATAAATGATTACCCCCATTTAAAAAGGGACCCTGGTGGGGTCTTGGACTATTTTTTTTTAATTTAAACTATTTAAAATTAAAGTTAACTACTTAAAATTAACGGTACTTTGTCGTTCATAAATATGTGCTGCACGAGTTGTCGATCAGAGTTGAATTAAGACCAGTTGCGATACTTTAAGAACTAAAGTTCAAGGCTAAGACAGTAATAGCAGAGGATAAAAATAGCATGTAAGAATTTAATTGATGTTAGTCTAATTGAGTTGTTTCAATTTGCTTATTTGTTTGATATTCAAACAAAATAGATTATCATCAATTATTAACCCATAAAGACATAGGATACTAAGGGTGGGTCCGTTGCGGGACCCGAAAATACCTATTCTATCCTGCTGGCCTTATCGAATTTCTTCAACTTTTATTCTCTATAATTTACTTGTAAAAATTTATTTATCTCTCTTTAATTTGAAAACTTAATTTTTTTTGTCATCTTTTAGTCTAATAATTATAAAGCAAAATTCTTTGCCGCTCCTTTAATGTTAATTTGTTATTTTCTAATATGTAAAATTTAAATGCAAACATAACTAAACTTCTCTATAATTTACAGTTATATTTTTACTATTCCTATCTTACTAATATTTAGCTAAAATAATATGTTAATGTCAGCAGTTTTTTCTGCAACTTGCAGTAGTTTTAACAAAATTTTTTACAGACTTAAAGCTCTTAATTAGTGCTCTTAATTCGTAATTCAAAGAAACATTTAATTGTATAAGTTGTCTACAAAATCTGTCTGTGTAGAATACAAGAGCATTACATATCGACTACGTGTATAACAGACACATTTATAAAAATGCATGTACTGGGATGTAATACTCTTACATGACGTATATATGTATATTGTATCGACCCATATCCGCAAAAAAATTATAAGTAACATAACTTTGGATATCTGTATTTTTGACGTCAGTCGATAATTGTCAGCCTTTTCGCAGGAAAATTTTATACAATCGGTAGCCAACCACACCTATTCTACAACTGGTTCCACTGCAACCGATTCCATGGAACTGGTTCCGGAACAAGTTCCTGGGATCATAGAGAGAAGGTATGTCTGACGTAGAACCAGTTCTAGAACTAGTTTCAGAACTGATTCTAGGACAACCGGTTCCACTTTGGAGCAATAGAAGTAAGTGGTTGCTTTTGGGACAATTTCAGACAAAAATAATCGGTGTTAGAATCGACAGTAGAAGGGGTTGTAAATGAAAAGTAGCTATACTGCAACCGATTATTTGGAACAGAAAATTTTTCTGGGATGCTACAAGTCGCAAATATTTAGATATGCATGTGTATGAATATGTAGGCTTTGGAATGAATATAAGAAAATTTCATGTATTAAATCTTTTGCTAGAAGCTTTTATTCGATTAAAAATGGCAAGCGAATTGGAAGTGCGAAAAAACATTGTGAAATCTTTTCAAGACCATCCTCAGTGGACAACTAAATTTGGGAACTAAAGTTGGCCCGAAAATGGTTTCTAGAGTTCTAAACAATTTTAAGGACGACTTTGAGATCACTCGAAAGGCAGGTTCTGGCAGGGCATCTAACACCAGAATAAAGCGAACAAAACCATTTTGAAGAAGAATCCCAACATTTCAGGAAGAGATGTCGCTCAAAAAGTAGATTGATCATAGTTTTTACGCAATGTCAAAAGAACGCTGGTCTGAAAACTTTTAAAGTACAAAAAGGATTTTATATGACTTTTTGTTTAATTTTATTTTGTTTGACCACGTCTCACAAATTTTATTCTTAAAATCTCAAACAAGAATGACGTTAACTGAACGATGACGATGATGATTTCGCCATAGTTGGCGAAACTACAACAATGATTGCTACAATTATAAAATTATTTTCATTATTATTAATATGATCTTTCTCCATTTAAATTGTAATATGAGTTTAATTAGAAGAGAGGAATATGATTATCTAGATTATATATGAGAAAGTTTTTCCTTAAAATCTACTGCGATTACATTAAAACAATTGAAAATACGTTCGAAAAAAGACTACGTACTTTTCGTTTAAAACAATTTTGTCGTTAATTTTCAACTATTATTTAATTAACTGGCAAAGTTGGTAAGAATAATAGATTTATCGTTTATTTTTAATTAATTATATTATAAGAACTGATTGTTTTTAACAGAAAATTTTTACTGAATATTTATATACTTGTACCGAAAGTACTCATTTTGTATATTTTGTTTATTAAATGACTGACAGAAAAAGTAAAAAAATACATATTTCTTTTCAATTTAACTACTTATTCAATTGAAACAACTTTACTGATTTGCTTTTTAAATAATTATCGAGAATAATATGATAACCGAAAAAGAGTTAATTGAGGTATTCAAGAAATATTTACATCCAATATTATATTCATTATCATCACGATATGCAAAAGATGCAGTCTAAAAATATAATGCCAATGAAAAATTAAACTTTTGAAGGATTTTACCTAAAGATAATTGAATGTCGGCGAAGGAATTCTTTGGAAGCTGGTTTTTCACACGATAATACGCAAAAGGGACAAATTTTGTACCAGATAGCCTACCCATATTCAGAGTAGCGATGTCTTAGCATCGATTCCTTATACTTTGTTGGCTGTTATGGCTTAATACAGCTACACTTATTGAAAAAAGTCCGTAAAAAATTTAGTTAAAACTACTAAAAATTAGTTTAAAATGATGCTGCTAAATTAGCAGATTATTTTTGCTATATATTAGTAATATAGGAATAGCAAAAATAAAAATGTTAAATATACAGAATTTTAGTTATATTGTAGCTAAATTTTTGTAAATGGAGAATAGCAAATTACCCTGCTAAAATCAACAAAAAATTTTGCTAAATAATTAGTAGCCTAAAAAATCACCAAAATATTTAAAATTTTCGAAGTTTTTTTTTTGTTTTTTTTTTAATGCAAATAAAAATTGAGCTTTTTGAAAACAGCAGTTCAAAATTTTTTAGAAAATATTTCTGCTGATTTTAGCAGAATAGACTGCTATTTGCATTCAACTAAATTTAGCTTAAAAATAGCAAAAATTTTGTAGATTTAACAGTTTATTTTTGCTATTTTTAGTCTACAAATATTTAGCAAAATTTTCTGCAGATTTTACAGTAAAATTTGCTATTTTCAATAAACTAAAAGTTAGCCTAAATATAGCTATAATTCTGTAAATTTAACAGTTTTAATTTTGCTGTTCTTATTTTACTAGTATTTATTAAAAAAATCTACTAATTTTAGCAGTTTTTTCTGCAGCATAATTTTTAACTAATTTTTAGTAATTTTTTCTGCTATTTTTACAGATTTATTTCTGTGAGTGTACTATATATAACTACTCTCAATGCAACTTATGAGTTTTTTGTATCTGTTTAAATTTTTTGTTTTAGTTTTCTATAACAAGCCCACAGAGATTATATGCGATATTTCCAAATCTGCTTTTCAATATAGCAAACACGATATGTAAGAAAACTGTAGTCTATCAAACCAACTAAAATTATCATTGCATCGAAACCCATATAAATATCAGTAAACATCCCAGTGTAGAAAATCATTACCAGATATGTGGTTATGTAACTACATACTTGGTAATGGTAACTAGTTACTTTTGTTAGTACATTTCTTATTACCTTTGTATGGCGATGTCGCTAAAAATAATGAGTTATGCTTACAAACCAGCATACGAAAAATCTAAAAATATATCATTACCTATATGCTTACCAGTACGGACAAAAAGAATTAGTCTAAAAGTCGATTTAAAAAAAATAAATTTTATAAATTTTATTTTTAAATAAAATTTTCTAGTGCGGGAATCGAACTGGTACTCCAGGTTACCAGTCAATAGCTCTACTAGCAGAGCTATCTCGACATGTAATGTTTGATAGATAAAAACTTAATTGACCTGCTGCACACAAGTCACCTTACTCGCCAATATACAAAAAATCAAAAAATATGTGGTTACATATATCCTTACCAGTGTAGAAAAAATATTAAGTCTAAAAATAGATTTAAAAACATTTTCAAAAAAATCTAGAAAATTACTTTCTATTTAAAATAATGACAAAAATAAATCGTTATCAGTAACTCATTATTATATGTTTTAAAATAATGCAGAAATTATGTGGGTGTCATTACTGGTAGTCCAAAAAATAATGATATGTCATTTTTTCATCACTGGTAATGATATATGTAACCAGATATTTTTTGATTTTTTGTCTGTTGGCGAGTAAGAGACTTGTGCGCAGCAAGTCAATTATGTTTTTTTCTATCAAACATTACATGTCCATATAGCTCAGATGGTGGAGCTATTGACTGGCAACCGAGAGTACCAGGTTCGATTCCCGCACTAGAAAATTTTATTAAAAAAAATTCTTATATTAAAAAATTATTTTTTTTTGTAAAACTAATTTTGTTGAAAATCTATTTTTAGAATCATTATTTTAGTCAGTACTGGTTAGCACATGTAATGACATATTTTTTGATTTTTCGTATGCTGGTGTGTAACTCGTTATTTTTCACGACATCGCCATATAAAGGTATTAAGAAATGTAATAATAAAAGTAACTAGTTACCATTGCAAGGTACGTAGTTACATAACCACATATCTGGTAATGATTTTCTACATTGGGATATAAAACGCGAAAACTCATAAGGAGTTTTTATGTATGTAGTTTGACATCAAACCAAAGAGTATACAGAATAAAGAGATTGCGGGACTCCCTATCACTGAGAAAACATTTGTTCTATTAAGTGCCTTGGAACAGGAACATACTTAACCACCAAACTTTGTTTTACGGAAAGGGCATTATACTCCCTAGATTATAAATTTAAAAAACCGCACTTAAAAAATTGCAAAATAATCGCGGAGCATGAAAAAGACTTTGTGGTAGAACAAAATAATTAAAAACCTCAATCAGCGATAAACAATCTGCAAATGAATATAATGATGCAAAAATTTTCCTTTTTGCAAATTTTTTTTCGCGATTTTTTTTTTGCAAACTAAGCACCAAACTTTAGTGTATAAAATTGGTGCTATAGTCCCTAGATTATAAATTTTAAATACCTACATTTAAAAATTGCAAAATAATCACGGAAAGCCAAAAAAGGCTTTATGGTACAAAAACTTAATTATAAAACTTAATCAGCGATCTACATTCTGCAAACAAATATAATGATGCAAAAATTTTCCTTTTTGCAAATTTTATTTTTCGCTATTTTTTTCACAACTAGCCACCAAACTTTGTTGTATGAAATATGTATTATAGACCCTAGATTATAAGTTAAAAAAAACAAAGGCACCCCGAGTAAAAAAAATTATATATAATCATATGTGGCATATATTACAATATATAATTAGATATGTGGTTATGTATATCCATATATAATTATATATGACGTTTTTTCCGAAAATTTTTCCTTATATTATGCTATATATAATTTCATCTAATTAGATATCGGCCTTCATAATATTAGATATGGCATATATAATTATATATTACATAACATGGTTGATCTTATTGCATATATAGTTATATATAGAACTATATCTTAATATATATGGTGGCATTTTAGCAATATATAATTATATATGGTATCATTTAAACAATATATAATTATATATGGTGACAGCTAAACTAGATATTATCATATATGGTGCCATTTAAACAATATATGGTCATATATGGTACCTCATAAACAAAATCTTTAATTCAGTTCCAGATATGATAATATATGGTACTATATATAGTGCGATATATATTTATATATGGTGTTATTTAAGCTATATATTATCATATATGGTGCCATTCAAACCATATATTATCATATATGGTGCCATTCAAACCATATATTATCATATTTGGTGCCATTTAAACAATATATTGTCATATATGGTGCCATTTCAACAATATATGCTCATATATGGTACCTGATGAACGACATTTTTAATACAGATGCAGATATGATAATATATGCTACCATATATAGTACCATATACTTTGATATATCGTATCATTTAAACAACCCGAGGAAAAATAGTTACATATAGTCATATATGTGATTAAGTTATATCTGTATAAATATATAGTTTCATCCGAAGAATGGCCCGATATATTTTTATCAATTGTTTATCAATTTTTATCTAAATGTAACAGTTTAGATCTGACCTGATTAAATTATGTGTTAATCAGATGAAATTGTATCAGATTTTTGACCTGATACAATTCTATCGGTTTGATCGTAATTGGTTCAATTTTACATAAATAAAATATAATTGTATCCGACATTTACCTTATACAATTGTATCAAAGTTTTAAACTGATATCAGGTCAAAATTGGGATATAACTATATAATTTTGTATACAAATATATCTATTTGGACCTAAACTGATACCATGTAATATAAACCAATAAAATTGTATCAGGTCAAAAATCTGATACAATTTCATCTGATTAACACATAATTTAATCAGGTCAGATCTAAACTGATGCAATTAGATAACAACTGATACAAATAAGAACTGATACAATTTTATCGGGCCATTTTTCGGATCAAATGGTATATGGATGAATCTAAGTTATATATTACCATATAAAGCTCCATATTGGTGCCATTTAAACAATATATTGTCATATATGGTGCCATCATATATGGTAACTCATCAGCAACTACAATATTAACTGTATTTCAGAAGCTATTAAATGTATTTCAGAAATTTTAAATGTATTTTAGAAATTATGGAATGTATTTCAGAAATTTATTAATTGTATTTCAGAAATAATCAAATCTATTTCAGAACTTGTTGATGGTTTATCATAGTTAATAGAGAAAAATTTCTAAATTACATTTCATAATTTCTGAAATACAATTGATAATTTCTGAAATACGGTTTGATAACTTCTGAAATACAGTTGTGAATTTCGGAAATACAATTAATAATTTCTGAAATACAATTGATAAAACTGAAATTCAATTGACTAGTTCTGAAATACAATTCATAAATCTGAAAAATAATTGATAAGTTCTGAAATACAATTGATAAAAAAATTCAATTGATTATTTCTGAAATACAATTGATAAATTTTAAAAACAATTGATACAATTGGAAATGGTGTAGAGCGTTAAAAATATGTAAATAAAATTATTTTTTAAAAAAAATTCCATTTAATAAAAAAAATATAATTTTATAAAAACATTTACAGAAAATAAAATTATAATTTTATAAAAAGAAATTCTTTTGAATGGGGGAAATGTTTTTAGTTGATCTGTTATTTTTAAGTAAATGAATGTTATTTTAGTTTGACTCAAGATCATAAATTAATATCACTTTCTGTTTAAATTATTTTCAAATCACAGAAAGATGATACAATTTTTACAAGTAAATTACAAAGAATAAAAATTATTGAAAAAATGTCGATAAGACCAGCAAGGAGAATGCGCATTTTTATAAAAAAAATGCATAGCCGTGAAAGGTATCGAACTCGAGATCTTCTGATTTTAAACCTTATTTTAACAAAATATTTTAATTTTTATAAAATCAGTGATCTTCCACTGTATTATTTTTTGAACTATTGTCAATATCTGTCTGGGATCTTATTTAATCCCAAATAAATGGAGATCTTACGTAGTACCCAAATATAATGCGGGATCTAATTTTAGCTGTCATTTTTCTGGATAGTTCTAGATGTCAATCTCCAAATATATTGCTGTTTCTAATTCGATCTGCAATTGATGGGATAAATTAAGATCCTACCAAATCCCCAAATATATCACTGGATTTAATTCGATCTGCAATTTATCGGAAAAGTTAAGATCTTACGCAATCCCGAAGTATATTACTGGATCTAATTTTATCTGTAATTTTTTGGATAAATTTAGATCTTACTTAATCCCCAAATATATTGCTGGATCTAATTCGATCTTCCATTTTTCGGATCAAATTAGATCTAAGTTTATCCACAAATATATTGCTAGATCTAATTAGATCTGCCAAAATTGAGATCAAATTAGATCTATATTTATCCCTAAATATATTGCTGGATCTAATTCGATCTGCCACTTTTTCGGATCAAATTAGATCTAAGTTTATCCACAAATATATTGCTGGATCTAATTCGATGTGCCATTTTTTGGATCAAATTAGATCTAAGTTTATCCCCAAATATATAGCTACATCTAATTCGATCTGCCACTTTTTCGGATCAAATTAGATATACGTTTATCCACAAATATATTGCGGGATCTAATTTGATCTGCCAAAATTGAGATCAAATTAGATCTAAGTTTATCCCCAAATATATAGCTGGATCTAATTGGATCCGCCATTTTTCGGATCAAATTAGATCTAAAAATATCCGCAAATATATAGCTGGATCCGCCAATTTTCGGATCAAAATAGATCTAGGTTTATCCCCAAAGATATCACTGGACCTCCCAATTTTGAGATATAACTTGATTTAAGTTTATCCCCATATATACAATGGGATCTAATACGATATGATTGGATACACCCAATTTTGAGATCTAATTGGATCAGCTAGATATTACAGCAGATCTTAAACAATATCAAATTGGATATAATTAGATATTGCGCGAGATCAATTTTTTTTACTCGGGACGTAATGAATTGCAAAATAATAGCGGAATGGGAAAAAAGACTTTATGGTACAAAAATTTAATTAAAAAACTTAATCAGCGATTTACATTCGGTAAACAAGTACATTGATGCTAAAAATTTCTTTTTTTGAATTTTTTTTCGCGTTTTTTTTGCAATCAACAAGCAAACTTTATTGTATATATGGGTATTATAGTCCCTAGGTTATTATAGTTAAGGTTATTATTTATATATTTAAAAAAACCGCTTAAGCTTTATGGTGCAGAGAATTAATTAAAAGAGCTAATCTGCGATTGACATTCTGCAAACAAATATATTGTTGCAAAAATTTGTCTTTTTGCAAATGTTTTTTTCCCAATTTTTGCTAATATTTGCTAATATCTAAATATTTAATTTTAATTTCTTTTTTAACGAGCCAAAGAGGAAGCTATTTCTTAGCTACTTACATTTTTACATATGTAAGAGCAAGCTAAAATTTTTGGGTATAAGAGCCCGATTGAGTGAGCCTTTTCCATCCCTGATTAACCAGTCAGAGTTCGTTCCTGTTCGAAGCCGCATAATATTTTTTCCCATAAAAAATATTGAGAGAGTTGCAAGGCCATTGATTAAACTCATAAACATACCAGGTTTACACCGTTTACGAGTAGAATACGAGTTTATTTGAAAACCCGTAGGTATACATTTTTTTTACTAGGGTTTGGATTTATTTTTTCTACCAGATTACTAAATACAACAAATTAAAAATTTAGATAGGTGTTGGAAAATATTTTCTATCGCAAGTTTTCACTCAAAAAACTCTTTGCGTTTAGGATACGGTTCAGAGGCAAGAAAAGTCAAAATTTTGTAAAATAAAAAAAAAATATTTAAGAATTAAACAAAGTTTCAAAAAAGTTTGAAAAAATATTAACTTTACCGAAGTACGGTGATAGCACTGACGTTGATTTAGTAATTTTGATTTAAGGATTCAGTAATAAATTTTGAGTGCCAGCGTTTTTGGTAGCTACAAACATTTGCCCAAACTCATTATATCCAAACAACAAACAGCATCTTTTGAAATATTTCAGCTTTTTCTATTTTTTCACAAAAGCCACATGCGAGGAAAAAAATTTCTTTTCAGTTATTTGTATTTCTAGTGCAATAGCTTTAAGGATTGCATAGTTAGAATAATAGAAAAAAGGAAACTATTGGAAAATATGTTTATTTGAATGTACATTAGAGCGTACCACCTTACAGGCAAAAAAAAAAGTTCGCCGTACACCCTCCAATATGAAGTATTTTTACAAGGAGGTTTCAAAAAAAAAATTTTTTTGCCGAACGTAGGGGTCGCCATTTTACATTTTTCGTTATATCTTTGGCATTTACAGACGGATCTTAAAGTATGATACATCGATGTTTTTCTCTCGAGGGCCATTGACCTCAAATATCCTGTTCTAGTAGTTAGCCACCAGATCTCAGTTACTACCACCCTAATGTACAACCCTAATGTCAGAAAATTAAAGCTCGCAAAATATCATTAAACTTTTGCTAATGAAGTTTTTCGATAAACCCAGTAGAATTTTTAAATTTTTTTCATTGGATTTTTCTTTTAAAGCAAAATAGTGGCCTCCTCGTGGCAAAAAAATCGGTATATCACACTTTAAAATCCGATTTTAAATGCCAAAGCTATAACGAAAAATTAAAAATGCAAAAAAAAAAAAAAAAAATTTTTTTAAATTGCCTTGCAAAAACACTTCATATTGGAGGGTGTACGGGGAACTTTTTTTTGAGGTACGGTCTAATTAGGGAATGCATCCCGGGATTTCCCGTCCCGGGATTCCCGGGAAATTAAGCATTTTTCATTTCCCGCATTCCCGGGAATTTGGACCGGGAATCCCGGGATTTCAAAAAATGCAGTTAAAATAATAAATTTAATTACCCGACTAAAAAAGTTTTCATATAATCTTATATGATTTGATATAATTATAAATGTTTATATGTGTGGCTTTATATGACCATATACATTTATATTAACACTTTGGTTTTATAAATATTTTTGATATGACGTTATATATAATCATATGCGATTTGGTCTTATAGTTAATAGTTTATACATAATTATATATAATGGCGTATAAGCTTCTCTAAACAATCTTATATCAAAATATATAACAAATTTAATTTAATATAAAATTGTAATAATTTTATGTATAAATTTATCTGACATGATATCTAATTATACAAAATTTTATAAAGTTTAATTGCACTATAAAAATTAAAAAAAAACTCCGAAATTGTGGATCTGGTTTTGAATTTTGCACTTTGACATATAAATAAATGTTTATAATTAAATTTAATATATATTTTCCAAATAGTTAGCGAAATACTCTTTTAAACTCAAAATTATTTTAAAGAAATAAATAAAGGAAATTTTTTTTTATTGTGGAATTAGAGGTCGAAATAATTATTTTTACTTTTAAATTTAAAAATTAGAAAAACATATGTTGAAAAAAATATGGTTTAAGTTCATTTATTTTTCCGTAAAAAAAAATTAATTGTGAAAGTTAATTTTTTATCATGTTGATTTTTAATTTTTATTTTAAAAAATAAAATTTGTTTTTTTCGACCTTTTTAATTCATTAATTAGAAATTTATTAATTCAGTTCGAGGACTATTTCGTTATTATGAATTAACATAAGTACTTTTTTCAAAAACTGTTTTTTTCTCTTCATCAGGATACTCTCCTGACAAATACTTCACAGAGTTTTTGCTTTCAAAAAACCTCTCCACTTTCAGGAATGAAAAGATGATCGTTTCGGGGATTTTCCAAGTCCCATTCATCAGTTTTCTTTAGAAAGTGGTGGCGTAATCCCCGAAATGATCGTCTTTTCATTCCTGAAAGTGTAGAGGTTTTTTGAAAGCAAAAACTCTGTGAAGTATTTGTCAGGAGAGTATCCTGATGAAGAAAAATAGCATTTTTGAAAAAAAGTACTTATTATATTAAGGGTTTTCACAAGGGGTGTGCTATTTGTTGTATCGTTGTATCGTCCTAACAAAAAACAGAGTTGTTAAAAATTAAATTGAAAAAATACATCATTTGAGAATAGCACGATACAACATTTTTACGTATGTTTAGTGTCCTATGTTTGAGTGTGCTATCAGATAGAAAACTGAATAGAAAATCGTTGTTAAACTCAAATAAAAATTTGAACAACTCTGTCTTTTGTTAGGACGATACAACGATACAACAGTTAGCACACCCCTTATGAACAACCTTATTAATTCATAATAAGGAAATTGGCCTCGAACTGAATTAATAAATTTCTAATTAGTTTATTCAGTTATTTTATAAGAAAGATAAAAACTCTAACCTAGAAAAAGTTGTTCCGACAAATTTTTGTAATGTTTTATTTTGACACCTATTTCCAAGTTTATTAGCAAAAATTTTTCTAAACATTAAGCATTAGATTTAATATGAATGAAATAAGTGATCTCAATAATATTTACTAAAATTTTCTTTGAAAATCTTCATCAAATTATATGTATTTATGTATAATTTGATGCAGTTAGATAGACCCATTTTTCGGATCAAATTGTATCAGGTGAGATAACATGCTTATCTCGCTTGATATAATTATATATTCCAATATTCGGATAAAATTAGATATGGACGTATATATTGGTTTATATAAGGTGATATATGATTATATAACATCTTTTTTAGTCGGGTATTTCAAATTTTCTTATGCAAAATTTTCCAATGTTTTGAAAATAGTAAAAATTTTACATTTGGCTTGTTTGTTTACTTACTACAATTTGCTAATTTTACCGCAACTGGTAAAATTTAAAAAGTAAAGTTTACTTTTTACACTTTACTTTTTGAATTTTTCCAGTTGCGGTAAAATTAGCAACCCGAGTAAAAAAAATTATATATAATCATATATGGCATATATTACAATATATAATTATACATGTCGTTATGTATATCCATATATAATTATATATGACGTTTTTTCACAAAATTTTTCCTTATATTTTGCCATATATAATTTCATCTAATTAGATATTGGCCTTCATAATATTAGATATGGCATATATAATTATATATTACATGACATGGTTGATCTTATTGCATATGTAGTTATATATAGAACTATATCTTAATATATATGGTGGCATTTTAGCAATATATAATTATATATGGTATCATTTAAACAATATATAATTATATATGGTGACAGTTAAACTAGATATTATCATATATGGTGCCATTTAAACAATATATGGTCATATATGGTGCCTCATAAACCAAATCTTTAATTCAGTTCCAGATATGATAATATATGGTACTATATATAGTGCGATATATATTTATATATGGTGTTATTTAAGCTATATATTATCATATATGGTGCCATTCAAACCATATATTATCATATATGGTGCCATTCAAACCATATATTATCATATATGGTGCAATTTCAACAATATATGCCCATATATGGTACCTCATGAACAATATTTTTAATACAGTTCCACATATGATAATATGTGCTACCATATATAGTGCCATATATATTTATATATGGTCCCGGTGAAAAATGCTCATATACGCTCAAACATGTTCATATATGGTTTATGTATGGACACATATGAACAAATATGGATTTTTTATGAACATATATGGATTTTATATGAACATATATGGAAGTATATGTGATTCCATATATAGAAAAAATTTCATATACAGACATATATGGAAGCATCTGTTATTTCATATATGGAAATGGCACTCATATATGGACAAATATGAAAGTATATGTTATTCAATTTATGCAAAAGGGACTTGTATATGAACATATTTCGAAGAATACATTTTTCCATATATGTAAAAGGAACTCATATTTGGATAAATATGGAATTATATTTAATGCCATGAATAAAAAAAGGAACATATGTAGCGCCTAATTTGAATGTCATACATAAATTTATATCTATCGTACAACCTTATAATAAAGGACAGCAACGTTCACATGTATTCGCATATATTTAATAAATGTTTATGTTCATATATGTCCATATATAAACATATACTTAGGTGTTACCTCATTTTTCGAATCCATACATATATGGTTGAACCATAAATGTTCATATATGGACATTTTTCACCGGGTGTGTCCAGAAATAATGAAATCTATTTCAGAATTTCATAGCTAATAGAGAAAAATTTCTCAAATACATTTCATAATTTCGGAAATACGATTGATAATTTCTGAAATACAGTTTGATAATTTCTGAAATACAGTTGTGAATTTCGGAAATACAATTAATAATTTCTGAAACACAATTGATAAAACTGAACTTCAATTGACTAGTTCTGAAATGCAATTCATAAATGTGAAAAATAATTGATGAGTTCTGAAACACAATTGATAAAACTGAAATTCAATTGATTATTTCTGAAATACAATTGATAAATCTTAAAACAATTAATACAATTGGAAATGGTGTAGAGCGTCAAAAAGATGTAAATAAAATTATTTTATTCAAAGATTTCAATTTAATAAAAAAATAAATATATAATTTTATAAAAAAATTTATAGAAAAAAAAATTTTATTTTATAAAAAGAAAATAATTTTGTAAAAGAAATGCATATTGAACTCGTTACCTTCTGAGTTTAAACCTTATTTTAACAAAATATTGTAATTTTTATACAATCAGTGCTCTGCCAGTCTATTATTTTTTGAACAGTTGGGAATATACGTCTGGGATCTTATTTAATCCCAAATAAATGGAGATCTTACGTAGTACCCAAATATAATGCGGCATCTAATTTTATCTGTCATTTTTATGGATACTTTTAGATGTCAATCCCCAAATATATTGCTGTTTCTAATTCGATCTGCCATTTTAATACCGAAATAAATTGCTGGATCTAATTCGATCTGCCATTTTTCTGATAAATTTAGATCCAAGTTTATCCACAAATATATAGCTGGATCTAATTCGATCTGCCATTTTTTGGATCAAATTAGGTCTTACTAAATCCCAAAATATATTGCTGGATCTAATTTGATCTGCCAATTTTCTATTCAATTTATATCCAAGTTTATCCACAAATATATTGTTGAATCTAATTCGATGTGCCATTTTTCGGATCAAATTAGATCTTAGTTAATCCACAAATATATTGCTGGATCTAATTTGATCTGCCATTTTTCAGATCAATTTATATCTAAGTTTATCCACAAATATATTGCTGGGTCTAATTCGATGTGCCATTTTTCAGATCAAATTAGATCTAAGTGTATCCCCAAATATATAGCTAGATCTAATTCGATCTGCCACTTTTTCGGATCAAATTAGATATACGTTTATCCACAAATATATTGCGGGATCTAATTTGATCTGCCAAAATTGAGATCAAATTAGATCTAAGTTTATCCCCAAATATATAGCTGGATCTAATTGGATCCGCCATTTTTCGGATCAAATTAGATCTAAAAATATCCGCAAAAATATAGCTGGATCCGCCAATTTTCGGATCAAAATAGATCTAGGTTTATCCCCAAAGATATCACTGGACCTCCCAATTTTGAGATATAACTTGATCTTAGTTTATCCCCATATATACAATGGGATCTAATACGATATGATTGGATACACCCAATTTTGAGATCTAATTGGATCAGCTAGATATTACAGCAGATCTTAAACAATATCAAATTGGATATAATTAGATATTGCGCGAGATCAATTTTTTTTACTCGGGAAATTGTAAAATTTTTACTATTTTTAAAACATTGGAAAATTTTGCATAAGAAAATTTGAAATAATTAAATTTATTATTTAACTGCAAACCTCAAGTGTAGTAAATGTAGTAAGATTTTCGAGTAAACGAACACAACGATTAATTTGTGTACTTGATCGAACTTTTTAAGTTCCTTTTAGAGTCTGTTAAAAAATATATAGCGGTATTTATAAGTTAAAACTAATGACAAACATCCAGTGAACAACTTTTTATACACACATATTCCCATAAGGAAAAGTTGTGCATTCGTTGTGCAGTCGTTTTTTTTTTTCAACTTATGAATACAGCCCATATTTTTTAAGAAAACCACTCAATTAGACAGTGTTTGTACAAAAAATTTTTAATCGCACTTATTCTGTACAGAAGTAAAGACAAATTTGTCCATTGATTTTTAAAAAATTTCAAGTAATACTGCATTTAGATCGAGGAAAAACTACTGGTTTTTGGCTCCCGCTAGCTTTTATTTGTCAAAATGCTTATATAAAAAAAACACGTTTTGTACGAAAACTAGGTACCCAGTGCTAAAACGGTAATGACATATCATTATTTTTTGGACTACCAGTAATGACACCCACTTACCTTCTGCATTATTTCAAAACATATAATAATGAGTTACTGATAATGACTTATTTTTATCATTATTTCAAATAGAAAATAATTTTCTAGATTTTTTTGAAAATTTTTTGAAATCTATTTTTAGACTCAATATTTTTTTAAACACTGGTAAGGTTATATGTAACCACATATTTTCTGATTTTTTGTATGTTAGCGAGTAAGCTTACTTGTGTGCAGTAGGTCAATTATGTTTTTATCTATTAAATATTACATGTCGATATAGCTCAGATGGTAAAGCTATTGACTGGCAATCTGTAGACCCAGTTATTTAAAAAAAAAAACAGTAAAAAATATTTTTTTTTATATAATTTATTTTTTTGAAAATCTATTTTTAGACTCATTACTTTTGTCAGTACTGGTAAGCACATAGGTAAGGATATATTTTTTGATTTTTGGTATGCTGGTGTGTAACCATAAGTTATTATTTTTCGCGACATCGCCATATAAAGGTAATAAGAAATGTAATAACAAAAGTAACTACTTACTATTACCAAGTATGTAGTTACATAACCACATATCTGGTAATGATTTTCTACAGTGGATAGTTTTTGCTCAGTCTAAATTCAGTATAAGTTAAATTTCCCATAATTTTTAATTTTTTTTCCAATTTTCTAAAATTTTTCCGATTTTCTAAAATTTTTGCAATTTTTTGAAATTATTTTCTACATTTTTTTTCTCTTTTACGAATGTCTTCTGTTATTCGTTTTTAAATATATTAATAATTTCTTTACATTAATTTAACAATAAAAAAATAAAGAAAAGTGTGTAACGCCTTGCGTTGCGTTGATTTGTGTGTAAATTGTTATTGTTACAAAAACAATTTGTATGGAAAACAACGCAACGCAAGGCGTTGCGTATTACACAATAACCCCCTAAATAACCAGCGTAAATGACTGGCTTTTGCAATTTAGTTTTGTACAAAAACTAGCTGGTTTTTTCTCAGTCTAAGTTGAGTATTATATACAATAATTTCTAATATAAAACTAATTCTTTCCCACTACGAAAATTCCAAGAAAAACCACCCTTTAGGCCTTTAAGACATTTTCTTTATAAAAATTGTTAAATTATAAAATATTTTCTAATTTATTTGCCTTGCGGGATCCCGGGATCCCGGGAATTCAAAATACATTTCCCGCTTTCCCGGGAAATGAAAAAGTGCGGGATTTTGCATTCCCTAGGTCTAATGTACATTGTACTCGTACACACCATACAAATTTTCTAACATTCACTATTTCCTGTTATTACTTCAGTATATATTGATTTTAAGGCAATTTATTTTCCTCATATAACCTCAGAAATTTGTACATAAAATGATTTCAAAAACATAATAACTGTGATTGTAGTTTTTGTTTGGTTACTGAAATCGTAAAATTTCAATAAGTTTTAACAATTGTAAAATGTGTTAAAATTTGAGTTAAAGTTCATTAAATTTCTGCAATATAATTGCATTCTATTTTCGAAAGTGAATATAATTATTTTAAATAAGTCTTAAATAATTATTGTACAGGAAAAATGTTCAGTACACTCTAAAAATGATTTCGTTGTGACAACCGAATTTTTTCTAACCAAATTGATTCGGTTGCTGAAACCTCGGTTGCCTCAAGTCGGTTGCCTCAACCGAATTAAGTTGTGGCAACCGCTAATTCGATCGTCACAACCTAATTGAATTCGAATTCGGTTGGGCAACCGAATCAATTCGGTTGGCAAAAAATTCGCTTGCCACAAGAGAATTCTTTTGAGAGTGTGGCAATAAATTTTTAATTTATGATTTGTTAAAAAAATTATATTAAATTTATTTATTACTTTTTCTTTCATTTTCTAATAAACAATCCCTTGTAAAGACCACTTGTAAGACCAGACAATGTAATCGATTTCGTGTACTTCATATTGTGTTTACTTACGATATGTGATAATTGTGTATAACAATTGTATATGAAACTTGAAACATTTGAATTTTTTCAAAAATTTTGTCTAACTTATATGCCACTATAGTTGTGTGTACTTACAAAGTATATTGGTTTGTGGGCCATTACAATGTGGCCATACCCTGGGTGAAGTAAGCCAGCTTGTATGTAGAGTTTGAAAGCACTCGTGGATTCTTGTAAGTACACACAAGTATCTCCGAGTACTCTCAAACCCTACACACAAGCTGGCTTACTTAACGGGGGATATGGCTGCACTGTAATGGCCCATAAGCCAATATACTTCACATGTACACACAAGTATAGTGGCATGTAAGTTAGACAAAATTTTTGGAAAATTTCAAATATTTTAAGTTTCATAAATAATTTTTACACAAGTATCCCATATAGTAAGTACACACAACGTGAAGTACATGACATCGATTACACGGATAAAATTACCAAAATTAAAAAAAAATGGTCAAAAAAATAATAACCAAAATTTAAAGAAAATAGTCTAAATTTTTATAAGTACCCGAGTAAAAAAAATTGATCTCGCGCAATATCTAATTATATCCAATTTGATATTGTTTAAGATCTGCTGTAATATCTAGCTGATCCAATTAGATCTCAAAATTGGGTGTATCCAATCATATCGTATTAGATCCCATTGTATATATGGGGATAAACTAAGATCAAGTTATATCTCAAAATTGGGAGGTCCAGTGATATCTTTGGGGATAAACTTTGATCTATTTTGATCCGAAAATTGGCGGATCCAGCTATATATTTGCGGATATTTTTAGATCTAATTTGATCCGAAAAATGGCGGATCCAATTAGATCCAGCTATATATTTGGGGATAAACTTAGATCTAATTTGATCTCAATTTTGGCAGATCAAATTAGATCCCGCAATATATTTGTGGATAAACGTATATCTAATTTGATCCGAAAAAGTGGCAGATCGAATTAGATGTAGCTATATATTTGGGGATAAACTTAGATCTAATTTGATCCGAAAAATGGCACATCGAATTAGATCCAGCAATATATTTGGGGATAAACTTGGATCTAAATTTATCAGAAAAATGGCAGATCGAATTAGATCCAGCAATATATTTGTGGATAAACTTGGATCTAAATTTATCAGAAAAATGGCAGATCGAATTAGATCCAGCAATTTATTTCGGTATTAAAATGGCAGATCGAATTAGAAACAGCAATATATTTGGGGATTGACATCTAAAAGTATCCATAAAAATGACAGATAAAATTAGATGCCGCATTATATTTGGGTTCTACGTAAGATCTCCATTTATTTGGGATTAAATAAGATCCCAGACGTATATTCCCAACTGTTCAAAAAATAATAGACTGGCAGAGCACTGATTGTATAAAAATTACAATATTTTGTTAAAATAAGGTTTAAACTCAGAAGGTAACGAGTTCAATATGCATTTCTTTTACAAAATTAATTTCTTTTTATAAAATTAAAATTTTTTTGCTATAAATTTTTTTATAAAATTATATATTTATTTTTTTATTAAATTGAAATCTTTGAATAAAATAATTTTATTTACATCTTTTTGACGCTCTACACCATTTCCAATTGTATTAATTGTTTTAAAATTTATCAATTGTATTTCAGAAATAATCAATTGAATTTCAGTTTTATCAATTGTGTTTCAGAACTCATCAATTATTTTTCACATTTATGAATTGTATTTCAGAACTAGTCAATTGAAGTTCAGTTTTATCAATTGTGTTTCAGAAATTATTAATTGTATTTCCGAAATTCACAACTGTATTTCAGAAATTATCAAACTGTATTTCAGAAATTATCAATCGTATTTCCGAAATTATGAAATGTATTTGAGAAATTTTTCTCTATTAGCTATGAAATTCTGAAATAGATTTCATTATTTCTGGACACAACTAAATAAATAATTAAATTTGCGTAATATTGTAGTTTCTGAAGTGCAAATAATATTTTGTGATATACAATTAAAATTTTCTAAAATACATTTAATAATTTCTGGAATACCTTTTTTCGATGCTTATAAGTTAGCTCGAAATGCTTTTATCATTCATTTAATTTGTAGCTATCACACATCTATAACAAGTCTCGTTAGATTAGAGTGTAGAGGTCTTGGCTGGCAATCTGGTGGACTGGGTTAAATTTCATGTTTTTAAAAGCAAATATTAAAAAAAGTTTTCTCAATTTTTTCAAAAATGTTTTTTGAAATCTATTTTTTTGCCAAGATAGTTAATGCAACGTTCTGCCAACGCATAACCGACCATCGCCAACGGTTTGCCAGCATTGTGCCGATTATATTTTTCTGTCTGGGATGTTAAACTTAAACCTATTGTATATTAACATTAATTAACACTATATTTTTATTTTTAGGAAATATATTTTTATTTTATTATAAGTTAACATTAAATTAAATTTTAGATAATGGCACCAATTTGTAGTTGTAATTATTATATATTAAATCGTATATTCATAAACATTCTATACAGTTAGACGAGGTTTATGGAACTATTTAACTTTATAAAGTGTTTATAAATTATAACTTAAATGTACAAATATATATGTTAAATGTACGTGAACAAATTGTTGATATGGACCCACAAATTGTATCTCAACTGATATTGGAATTATTGTACCATTACCATACATCAATATATATTGAATGATATACATATATTACAATCTATGACACTGTATTATAAATATTGTTAATGAAGTAACATATCTGATAATATTTTTTATAGCGCCATACAGTTTTACATTATTCAAATTAAACCGTATATGGAATTGTATTCAAAATGTTGATGTGGTACCAAATTTGACCATATATTGTTTAAATTGTGCCATATATGACAATATATTGTTTAAATGATACCATATATGTCTATATATTAATAT
The DNA here is from genome assembly GCA_949987735.1 of Leucophora obtusa. NCBI lineage: Eukaryota > Metazoa > Arthropoda > Insecta > Diptera > Anthomyiidae > Leucophora > Leucophora obtusa. The sequence continues at coordinate 84,520,214 of OX465299.1, forward strand.
TGTTTAAATGACACCATATATCAATATATATGGGACTATATATGGTAGCATATATTATCATATCTGCATCTGTATTAAAAATGTCGTTCATGAGGTACCATATATGGGCATATATTGTTGAAATTGCACCATATATGATAATATATGGTTCAAATGGTACCATATATGATAATATATGGTTTAAATGGTACCATATATGATAATATATGGTTTGAATGGCACCATATATGATAATATATGGTTTGAATGGCACCATATATGATAATATATAGCTTAAATAACACCATATATAAATATATATCGCACTATATATAGTACCATATATTATCATATCTGGAACTGAATTAAAGATTTGGTTTATGAGGTACCATATATGACCATATATTGTTTAAATGGCACCATATATGATAATATCTAGTTTAACTGTCACCATATATAAGTATATATTGTTTAAATGATACCATATATAATTATATATTGCTAAAATGCCACCATATGTATTAAGATATAGTTCTATATATAACTATATATGCAATAAGATCAACCATGTCATGTAATATATAATTATATATGCCATATCTAATATTATGAAGGCCAATATCTAATTAGATGAAATTATATATGGCACAATATAAGGAAAATTTTTTGGAAAAAACGTCATATATAATTATATATGGATATACATAACGACATGTCTAATTATATATTGTAATATATGCCACATATGATTATATATCATTTTTTTTACTCGGGTAGTCAATATTTGAAAAAATTGCAATAATTGAAAAAAATTGCAATATTTGAAAAAAATCGCAAAAATTGCACGGCTAGATTTTAAAATCGCGTTTTTCTCGGAAACTAAGCCTCCTAGAGGGAAAAGGGTTTTTTTTTGTAATATCGCCCTTATCTTGAAAACTAAATGAAAACGGGCAACGGTTTTGGAACAAGGAAGTCTGTGTAAAAATAAATGCGAAAATTGCCTAAATTAAATTTTAATCATCCATATCTCAAAAATTTAAAGAGCTAGAAGAAAGATGTTTGCACCAGAGATCAAAACCCATTCGCAATACCCCGATATCGAAACTAAATTTTGACTTACATTGCTAGATTTTAAGATCGCGTTTTTCTCGGAAAAATAAAAACTCTTTTCTCTCTAAGAGGCTTAATTTGAAATATCGCCCATATCTTAAGATAAATGAAAACGGACAACGGATTTGGAGCAAGGAAGACATTATGAGTTATCTGTGGAAAAATAAATACGAGAAATAAGTTTTCACAATTTGTTCCCAATTTTGACAATTTTTAAAATTTTAAAATTTTTTAAGTTGTGGCGATTTGTTCTAATTTTTGACGATTCTTTTAAATTTTAACCATTTTTTTAAACTTTGACAATTTTTTTCAATTCTGACGATTTTTTTTTTTCAATTATTACAATCTTTTCAAATATTGACTATTTTACATCCATGCGTGTAGAGATGAGTGCACATTGTGCACATACACTTCTTGATGTGTAATGTGCAAGTACCAACCTGCACTCGAACATGCATATTTTGATGTACGACGTACATTGAGAAATTCGCACATATGTAAGTATAAGATGTGCGCACATGTGTTGTGCAAATTCGAACCCTGGCTTACAGTCAGCTCTTCCTTGTTTATATGTTCTTTGGTTAAGCTCGTTAATGTTTATGTTAAAAAAGACGTATATGTCATTATGTCATTAATTGTAGTGATTTTTCTACTGCTTTTGCATTTCCTTTTTTTTGCTGGGTAATATATTTTAGTAATAATAGTTTCGTATATTGGTTACATTTTCATAGCCTAATGATCATTACATTAAAGACGTTTATACACATTTGCTTCAAACTGCAATGTCATTGGAAAAAATTTTGTATTTTTGCTGATTTAACAAAATATAAAAACACAAGAATTTCATATAAGTTTCAAGAAAATGCAAGCCTTTTTCATACTTACATTCAAAATAAGTTTGGGTGGCATTTTGTAAATATTTATCCCTGTGTCAAGTTCTTATTGATGGCAGCAGCAACCATATAATCAGTATTTTGGATAAACAACAATTTTCTTTTACAAAATATACTTGTAGGGTAAATGCATGAGCTTATTTTAAGCAAAAAGAAAAGTTTTATTAAGGCCATGATTTATTGTGGCATTAATGTACAGACATCTGAATTTGTTAAACATCTTTAATATCAACTAAAAGAATATTTGTATTATAGACTCGTTTAAAGTTACTAGTGTTCATTGGGGAAAAAATGTGTAATTTTAAAAATAAATGAACAATTTTGGATATAGGGCTAATACTTTTAATCGTTTGATTATGTCCAGTGATGCATATTTTTAATCAAGATAAACGATATTACTGTAACTAGCACAGAGAATATGTGATTATTTTTAGTTAAAGTAGATATAGCAAAAATAACTGGCATTTAATAATGATGGTTATTTGATCTATACTCATATGTACCTCCAAACCTGTGTGTTCGGAAATGCATCACAGCTCTGCATCTGATTAGTTTGCATTGCCAATACATCAGACATTTTTGTAATGCTTGTTTGACATTAATTTGATGATAATCTTTTTTGATGATGCATTTTCGTACATATGACAGTTGTAGTGTTGCTTGCTGATGCTTTTACGAATACGCTACGCATCCGATGCAAAGCGGTGATGCATTTCCGTACAGGCTGAAATGATAGAAAATATTTGAAATTAGATCCTGCAAAAATATCTAAAGTTTTCTGTTCACATTTGAAATTAAGAATTTGTTATGCAAGAACCACAAGTTATATGGCAACGACCAATGTTTATCAGAGAAATTGCTAACATTTTAAAAAATTTAATTCTAACTTTCTTTGAATTAGTCTTCCCTGGAAGAGACATTTGTTTAATATGCGTCAGGTAGCTAAGGCATTCTAAACTAACATTACCATCATCTTAGAATTCAAATGATACAATCACCAACACTAAAACATTTGTAACAATCTGGTGTCATGAAAATAAACATGTTAAGTATACCAACTGATACAAAATGTTACACTTGTAACAGCAAAAACAGTAATTTTTTCCATTATTTCCTAAAACAATGTCTCCTTGTATAGAAATTGCTTGGCAAAGTGAATATAAGACTCTCAACTTTTTAATCAAGGTCTTAATTAAAATATTCTTCAGAAAATAAATAGTTTCTACTTTTAGACTTCGATGCAGTGTCTTATTTCTTTGTAATAAGAAAATATGCAAAATATCTCATATATATTTTGTGCGTGTGTATTGCGCTGGGAAAAAAGCCGATAGCACAGTAAACATAATTTGAAAGTTAGTTAACTAACCATCTAACGCCGCAAAGTGGCACATTTTCAGAGAAGGCGGTTAAAAATCTATAATTTTTGAAGGAGTTGACGTATTTCAATGCAGTTTTTTTGTTGTTGGAAAGCCTAAACCTTTAGCTTTAATAAAAGATATCGATCGTAAAAATCGGGTAGTAAAAAAATATATTTATGGGTTTAATTGTACACTTAGAGAATTATCATTACTTCAGTAATGAATTTCTTCATAGTATCAATGAAAATTGTCACTAGAACTCGTCCATTGAAACTTTTCATAGAATCTATGAAATGGGATTCATTAAGGTCGATGTTTATGAAAAGTTCATAAAATTAATGAAACTCTTCATAAAATGAATAGACCATTCCTCCAATGAATAAATCATTTAGCCAACGAAGAGCTTCATAAAATCTATGAACTAATTTAATTTATTATTATTTATTATAAATAGTTGGTTGTTGTCGTTGCTAAGCTGGAGTGGATAAATAAAAAGTATTTAGCAAATGCAAAAAGCGTAATAAAATTATAGCATATTTTACGGATGTACAAAATATATCTAACCAAAGAATTCATTAAATTAAAAAGTTTCATAAAATTTAATAATAAGCTTAATTCAATTAATGATTCGAAAAAATTAATATGATTTATAAAAAAATTTCATAGACCAAAATTAATTCTAAAAAAAATAAAAATTATAAAAGATTTTTCTCTCATTATGGAAATTAATGCAAATTACTAAAACTCAGCCTTATCGTTACATAAAAATTAATGAAATGACGATATTTCATATGTATTAAGAACATTTTCATGAAATTTATTAAGATATAATTTATGAAATTCAATGAATTATGAAATTTTATGAAAGAAAAGTTATGAAAAATTGCATAATATTAATTAAATATTATATACATAATGAAATTCTTCATTGACTCAACGAAAAAATTCTATAAAATTATATCATTAATATCATGAAGGATAATTCTCTCAGTGTATAACAACTATTTTTGCTAAATTTTATTGCAACATTAAAATTTTTGAACAACTATGGATTCGTAACTTATCTTAAAAATAGACTAAGCAAAACACTATCATTTTCCTATATTTTTCCATGCACACACTCAAAAAAAATAAGTTAGTAAAAAAATTAGTAAAATTAATTTTTTTTTTTTTTTTGCTGAAATTGCGTTTTTAAATAATAGGGCTCTAATGCATAAACTTTTCTTACTTTTGCGTTAAGGAATGTATTTGTTAACCTTTCTTTGCATGATTATTTCTTTTTTTGTGAAAAAAATCACTATAATATATTGACAAGTTTAAACCTGCTAATTGATAATGAAAATAATTTTTTGACAGATCTGCTCCAATTGAAACAATAGTCATGTAAATTGTTGCTAGCAAAAAAAAAATTACAAATCACGTGGTTGTGTGCATTTTTTTTTTTCAATACATTTTATGATGGAAATTTCCATCATCATGCAAAGAAGGGTTAAAGGATTCTTTTTCTTTATTAAACGTTTATTAAAAAATGACATGCATAATCGTTAAATAGCAGTTTGTTAATTTCTCGTTTTATTCTAGCAACACCCTTGTATAATGTGTCCTCACTTTTAAATAAATTGTTAGTGATTCATAATATTTGTAAACGATTGACTGGTTAATCATAGATGAATAATGTTGTTTTGAAGATTTTATCTTGGTTAGGTAATAGTGCAAAAAAATATTTAGAAGACACTTTAAGACTGTGAATACTGAAAGTATTCGAATGACGAATATGTTTTGATTACTTCAACATCACTATTTTGTCTAACTTATTTTTATTTTATTTGTACATCAATTTGAGAAAATTTAATGAAAAAAGTTTAAATTTTGCAATTGTTTCGGGTTTTTTTAAATAAATAAAAATTCAATATTTTTGGTTTTCAACAGAGACTTTTATTTTCCAAACTTTATGAAACGCTTATTTTAGGCTTGACCCTACTTTCACAGATTATTAAATTGTTTGTTATTAAAAGAATTGCGCATACTGTTTTTGCCAAATTAACTTAAAAGCGTTTAACCAAACTGTTTATAAACTTTATGCATTCGGCTGTAAAAGAACAAAAATGTTTCATTATTTTTTTAAAAAAATATAAATATAGCGGACTTTTTATTAATTTTTTTAATTTTTTTTTTATTTTACTAAGATACAGCAAAATGTCTATTGGATTTAATTTAGGAAATATCTATATCTAATCAACTAAGCAAAATTTTTGCTAGATTGACCAATTTTTTGCTAACTGAACACAGAAAAATGGTTAGAAGGTTATTAGTAAAACATCTTGACATTTTTTGAAGTTTTCGAAGGCAAACACTCTCTTTTTACAGAAAGTATATCACGGTATTCGGTTAAAATATGGCAGTTTTTTTTCATATGTAGGTTCGTTTTCGATATACTGATTTTTTGTCAATTTTAAATCCAAGAAAGTACTAACGCCTCCTCTGAATTAAACTTGTTATCTTTAATTGCAGTGGGAAAGCTGTTAAAAACTATTTTTGTGCGACTGGGGCTCGCTTTTTCTATTTACTCAATTATTGCAATTTTGTTTTTCTTATTTTGTGTTGGACGTATTTGATGCAGAAACGATTCCTTTATGATTTTGTGAGAAATTTCACCATTTGGCTTTTCAAGTTTACGTCTTCATGACTATTCACTATTTTCTTATTTCCTTTTGTAAATTCATAAATATTGAGGGTATATACAGTTCATGCTATTTTAAGTAGTAAATTAGCATTTATCGTAAATTTGACGGCTTACTATGGGTTAAACTTCAAAAATCGTGCTATTTTACAACGTGCTAACTTTAGGACTTAAACTGTGAATTCCTTAATTGTTTTTAAACTTATAAAATTGTTCTGTACAGCCGGAAAAACGTTAATGTAGCAAACCTTTTGAAATAAAACCATGTGTATGAATACGATACTATAAATTGTCAAGAAAAAATACATTTTTTAAATATGTTGTTGTGCTACAAATTTATAAAAATTGTTCTCGCATATATTTTAAAACAGCAAATAACTTAAAACACGTTTTTAATAAAAAAATTTCCAAAAACAAATAAATAAAATAATTTAATTTTGCTTATATTTTAATACAGATTAAATAACAGTTTACATTAAAGAAATCATATTAATTTAATTAATATTTTTATTTAGTATTTTTTAGTCAATTTGGAAAATTTTACTATTTTGTAACCGTTTACGCGTGTGTATAACAGAGTTGTGTCGTTCATGAATGAAAGCGTCCCCAGCTTTCACGGGGATATTATTTTTTAAGCCCAATCTAACGGAAAGTGCGTCGGAAGGTGAAAAAATAATACTTTTGCACATATGGGTGCTTTTTGCGGAACATTTTGACAATCTAACTCTCCCGCTTACGGGTCGTTTATGGCCCTTTTTAAAAAGGGGGCCAAAAAGTCCCTTTAATTGAAGACTTAGAGGGTTAAAATGTTCCACAAAAATATTTGAATTGAAATTGTACTGTAAGTCTATGAAGACATCAAAGTTGCAAATTTAAGTTCAGTGCAAGAAATAAGTTAGTTTAGGGTTAGTTTTGTGCTTATTTAGAATTGGCGCTCAAATGTCCCACAAACCTGGGGTGTAATCGTCGCTTTCGATATCGAGTATTCTATATCGATTTTTTTTAATTTGGGATGATGGCGTTCGATAGCGAGAGTATTATCGAACAAAACTGTCACTTTTTCATTCGATACATAATTAATAATCGAAATCATATATTTTTGCATTGTTTTGGGACAAAAAACATATGAATACGGTTTACATGAATAGATTTCAGGTAAAAGTATATATTTAATCCTTTAATTCCCAGTGGAACATAGGGCCGCTCGTTTACATTTGCATAGGTTTCAGTAATGTTATATTTAGTATTTTTTAGTCAATTTGGGAAATTTTACTATTTTGTAACCGTTTACGCGTGTGTATAACAGAGTTGTGTCGTTCATGAATGAAAGCGTCCCCAGCTTTCACGGGGATATTATTTTTTAAGCCCAATCTAACGGAAAGTGCGTCGGGAGGTGGAAAAATAATACTTTTGCAAAAATGGGTGCTTTTTGCGGAACATTTTGACAATCTAACTCTCCCGCTTACGGGTCGTTTATGTCCCTTTTTAAAAAGGGGGTCAAAAAGTCCCTTCAATTGAAGACTTAGAGGGTTAAAATGTTCCACAAAAATATTTGCAATGAAATTCTACTGTAAGTCTATGAAGACATCAAAGTTGCAAATTTAAGTTCAATGCAAGAAATAAGTCAAAAATTTTAATGTGTTTAAGGGTTAGTTTTGTGCTTATTTAGAATTGGCGCTCAAATGCCCCACAAACCTGGGGTGTAATCGTCGCTTTCGATATCGAGTATTCTATATCGAATTTTTTTAATTTGGGATGATGGCGTTCGATAGCGAGAGTATTATCGAACAAAACTGTCACTTTTTCATTCGATACATAACACTATGGAACATTTTTGGGATTATTGTCTGGGGGTGAGAAATTCCAAGTCAGGGTGATGGTACTAGGTCAGTATAGTAAAACCCTCAAAGGGTTTGGCGTTCGTATGTGTCATTTTTTTTTTATGACCTTTTAAATTTTTTCCTTATCTTGATGTTTTTTCGCTTAGTTGTAACATTTTGGCAAAAACGTAGTTTAACATAACTCGAGAACCACTTGTCCGATTTTGATGAAACAAATTTAGAAAAATTTAGAATTACAATTTCTTTAATCCGTTCATATAACGTTTTCCTATATGTGCAACACTTTCGAAGTTAAAAATGAATGTATGAAGGGAAAAAAGTATTTTTTGCCTAAAAATTTAAATATTTTTTTTTTTAAATTCATAAAAAATCCAAAATGGAAAAAAGTGCCAAAACTAATTACTTTCGCGTAAAGTCACATAACTCATGAGCAAAAAAAGGCATAGATCATGAAAATCGATGCACGCGTTTCTCATTTATTCACAATTAGATAAATGTATGAATTTCAAAAATTTGCTCCAGATATGCACAACATTATTTGGAGAAAACATTGACACTCACAAGCCGAACGCTCTCATATTTTTCTACTGTACTAAAAGAGAAATATTGATGTGGCAACACTGGTTCTGTAATGTTCACATAAAACATGCATTGTCATTATACTTCTTCTCTTTCTCACACTGGTTCTGTGATTTTTGTCATTCAACAAGTGCCGACGAACGCGAAAAGTAAAAGTGATTTTTCTCCAGTTTTTTAAAAGTGAACAAAAGAGAACAGAATATGGAACTGTGCAAGCCAGATATAAATAGCTTTTGCTACTGCTGTGGTCAATATGTCTCAACACATAAAAAAAGGGGAAATTTCAATACTGATTTTGTTCAAACATACGAGATGTACTTCAACCAAAATGTTATAGTGAACGAAAATTGGGTACCAAATATAGTGTGTAAAAGCTGCTACAACCGTCTAATGGATTGGAAAAATAGAAGACGTGAAAGTATGCCATTCGGTATCCCAATGACTTGGACTAATCCTGGCGAAGGTCACAATCCATTGAATTGCTATGCATGTGCGAATAAAGGAGCCGCAAAAAGGATAAGAAAATCGTATAATTACGTTGGTGTTGCAAGTGCCGCAACACCATTGCCTCATTCGGACCACATTCCTGTGCCAAAAGCTTCTAGCCCAGATATTTTCTCTTCTACGACTGCTCCGACATATCATGCACGTGATGATTCCCCATATGAGCCATCAGTATCCAATGAGCCAATTTTAATAAATCAAAATAAGCTTGATTCAATTGTTGCCAAGTTGGAATTAACACAGCATAAATCGGAAGAGCTGGCTTCCATTTTGAAATCAAACAATTTGTTGGCACCCGGTGTGAAAGTCACAGCTTATCGAAGTCGTCAGGCAACACTCCAAAGTTTATTCTTTGTGTATGATGAAAAAACTTCTGCATATTGCCCGGATGTAGGAAAATTGATGGACGCAATGGAAATAAAATATGAAGCAGATGACTGGAGATTATTTATTGACAGTTCAAAACTCAGCTTGAAGGCGGTTTTACTGCATAAGACCAATAAAAAACCTTCAGTTCCAATCGCCTACAGTACAGAAACGAAAGAAACATATGATGCACTGGAAAATATTTTAAAAATGGTTAACTACGCCAAACATATGTGGCGCATATGCTGCGATTTAAAAGTTGTAGCAATGCTTTGCGGTCTTCAAAGCGGCTATATAAAATATATGTGCTTTTTGTGCGATTGGGACACACGATTTTCCGGTGACCAATATGCATGCCACGGATGGAAACTCAGAGAGCACAGCAGGTTACAAACGGCCAATATTATTCGTGAGCCTCTAGTGCCGAAGGAGAAGATATTGCTGCCTCCACTGCATATTAAACTTGGAATTGTTAAGAATTTTATCAAAACTGTCGCCAAAAGAGATGAAGTTTTCTTGTGTTTGAAACTAATTTACCCGAGACTCAGCGAAAGTCAAATTAAAGAAGGTAAGTTATAATATCACATTCATTTCCCATGATTTTCCATCTTAACAAATTAATTTTTTCCAATCAGGCGTACTAAATGGTCCAGATATACGAAAGCTGATTAAAAGTGACGCATTCAACAATATTTTGATTGACGCTGAATTGAATGCATGGCAGGCAATCAAAGAAGTAATAGAAGGCTTGTTGGGAAAGCATCGTTCTAACAACTACGATGTTTCTGTCGCAAGGATGTTAAGAGCATTCTCGGAAATTGGTGTCCACATGTCCTTGAAAATCCATTATTTACATCATCATCTGGACTACTTCAGCAAACAATTGGCTACCGAATCTGATGAACAAGGTGAACGCTATCATCAAGTTGCTATGCCATTTGAAATGAGGTAATACTGATTTTTTATTTTTTCAAACTCATTTTAATAAAACAAAAACTTACAGATATAGAGGCAAAAAGTCGCCGAGTGCAATAAAAATAATAAATAAATTTGCTGGTGGAGTAAGTTAGTGTGGCAAGACAAGGATGATCTTGATGATAAAGAATTTTCAGGAGATGCAGAAGGGCCAACAGTGGAGTCACACATTGACATTATGTGTGGTTCAGAAACTGATGATAGCGATGAATGCGATGCCACTAGCCCCGAACAACCACCATCGAAAAAGTCTAGGCAATATTTATTAGAATAAATAAAAATAAATAAATAAAATAAAAATAAAAAATTATAAAAATGTTTACTTAATTTTTTTAGTAGTTTATGGCCAGAAGTCTGGAGTTATTGGGGAAAATTTATGAAAAAGGCGATAAATGACACTTTTTTGAATAAAAACAAATATCAATATTCTTGTCAAAATGGGATACCTTCACTTAATTGTAAATAAAAGCAGAACGCGTTAAATTTTGTTTATAGGTTATGTGACTTTACATGAAATTAATAACACTTGATTCTTTTTTCCGTTTTGGATTTTTTATGAATTAAAAAAAAAAAATTTTAATTTTTAGGCAAAAAAATAATTTTTTTTCTCCACAAATTTATTTTTACCGGCAAAACTGTTGATTATAAAGAAAAACGTTATATGAACGGATTAAAGAAATTGTAATTCTAAATTTTTCTAAATTTGTTTTATCAAAATCGGACAAGTGGTTCTCGAGTTATGTTAAACTACGTTTTTGCCAAAATGTTACAACTAAGCGAAAAAACATCAAGATAAGGAAAAAATTTAAAAGGTCATAAAAAAATGACACATACGAACGCCAAACCCTTTGAGGATTTTACTATACTGACCTAGTACCATCACCCTGACTTGGAATTTCTCACCCCCCAGATTGGCTGTTGTACTGTGTAATTAATAATCGAAATCATATATTTTTGAATTGTTTTGGGACAAAAAGCATATGAACATTGTTTTAAAGTACTTTTAATAAATGAATACGGTTTACATGAATAGATTTCAGGTAAAAGTAGTAAAAAAGAAAAAGTTGTGAAAATATGAAAATGTGCTGGAAGCAAAAAATTGTAAAAATAGTAAACATACAAAATAATTACGAAAACCGAGAAAAATCGCACGCGGAGGGCAACCTTTAGAGCATTTACTTTGTAAAACTAGTTCCCCCTTAAATTCTTCACTAGTTTTTTTTTATTTTTTGTACTCGAATGAATTTTTGAGTGAAACTAGTAAAAATTAATCAAAAAAATCAATGTAATATATTTTTTCCTTTAGACAAATTATTACAATTTTAGGTCTAAAATACTTTATTTCTACAATTAACAATTTAATTTTTAAATTATATTGCATATTGTGCACATACAAGTTGTGTTTTAGTTTTATTTAACAAATTCATATCGTCACCTAAAATGCAAAAGGGCGTAACAACACTTTTTATTTTTTTTACACTAGAACCAAAAAAAAAAACGTTGTAGAATTAAAGATATTCTATATTTTCTTCTCTTGCTTAAAACACGACTATAGACTTAATTCGACATATAAGTTTAAAATTTTGTAGGGAAATGTAATTTAGTCTAGTGCATCATAATCAATCAGAAAATCGGCTTAAATTTTTTTGTTGTTACGCCCTTTTGTATTTTAGGTGACGATATACAAAATGTGTTTGTTTACAAATTTTTATTTTCAACTGTGTACGTTCAGTGAAGTAAACTAGCTTAAAATTTCGATACGATAGCGATCGAATATCGTGATTCGGCTAGACGATAGGTAACGAATTTTTAGTCGATACGTTAGCTTGTTTGATATTGAAAGCAGCTATTAGACCCCTGGATTTTAGGAGGAAACAATGTGAATCTTCAGCGAACTTATGTAAAATACTACTTTCATAGTAATAAATCTATAACTCAGAACCAACTTTTTGCCTTTCAAAGAAAGGCCGAAATATTTAAAAGAGGTTTTTGGTTTTTAATCTACGTGTATACGTATTTACAGATCTCCAAAATTAAATGAGAGACATTAAAAATTTATTTTTGATGAAAATTTTGATGTTTACCCCTTAAAACATCATTAACAGTCATGAGAGGGTTAAAAGTTTGTATAAAGAAAATGTTTGCCTTTTCATTGTGTAAACAACAGCTACACTTAAAATAATACGTCAATAGAAAAATCTGTCAAACGGGTTCCAAATCGACTTGACTAATTTTTAACAAATTTTTTGTTAAAACACTGATTTAAGCAAAGATTTTAGTTATCTTCATTTAACACAATACTAAAAATCCTCAGTATTTTAACTAGTTTTGAGTGTTAATTTCCAAAATTGTTTAAAACTAATTTTTCAGAACCCATTCGTTAAATTTTACAAAATTTATTGTAAAAATATAATGTTCTCATGATACTGTTATTACCCAGTAAATGTCGCCACCAATGTATCCGAAGTTTTAAAGATGGCGCTATTTATTTTGCTCCCGATTTTTTAAAATGGCCCATATCTCGTAAACTAAGAGAGATAGAGCAAAGTTTATGAAACTTTTGGCTACCCCTAACCATATAATACTCCAACTCTTACCCAAAAATGGACCTTGGCGGGACCTTGGACCCTCGGAAATTTTTAGTAATAATTTTCAACTTCATAAAATGAAAACTAATCGATAACAAAACAGACAAAATGTTTGCTCCATTGGAGTGCCCTTATATGCCCTTAGATGATATGGACTAGGCCCGGGGAGGGTCCCTAAACCCTAAATTTGAATAAATTCTACGATTCAGTATAATTATAGATAAGACTGTAGTTTTACAAATTGTTTACTTAAATTTAGATTTATTAAATCTAACAACAAAAGTGTTAAAATCAACAAATTTTATTTTAAGCCAGAAAACAGGAATACATTTTCTTAAAGTATCAAATTTTTCTGATCAGCCAACGGATTTATTATTTTGAGTGTATGTAACTTAATCACTAGAAGCTTTTAGGTTAAGAGTCATAGATGGATAAATCCATGAACCTTTTTTAGGGTATTTTTGAGGACATAAATTTAAACAACCTGGTCGGTTTACATCGCAGAAACCCAATTTTTGTGCAGATCTTTTTACTCTCAACCTATCCGAAAATGAGCGGGGAGCTGCAAAAATAACACTTTTGCACATATGGGTGCTCTAATAATCAGTAATTTTATTTGAATGTTGACAATCTACATTTTGGTTCCTTAGGTAAACCGAATTCCTTCTTACACAAACAATTCCATTATTAAAAGGAATACCAATAAGCTGTTTTTATTTTTTCATTGCTTCAAAAGTATCCGTTAGTGTATTTTTTCTGCTTGTTTAGAAGTAATTTTGAACACCTTCCAACAACATAACTTCTTTCATTGCTTCCTCAGTATTTGTTAGTATTTTTTTCAGCTGCTTTAGATGTAATTCTGAATAACATCCAAAAACTCACTTAAGTATTGCTTCTAAACCATTATCGCTCTAAAAGTGATCCTAAAAAGTGGTTCTGATACAGTTTATTTCTAAACAGTAGAGAGTTAGACTAGCAATCTTGAGTTCGCAAGTTAGATACCCGGCACCGACAATAAAAAAAATATTGTAAAATAAAAGAAACCCGGGTAAAAATCTTAATATGGTGTCTTATATAATTATAGCTTATTTGATAAGTCCCCATATACAACCACATACAGCTTGATCCGAAAAATGGGTCATTTACATGTGTCTAATTATATAAAATTAGATATAATTTGATACAGTTTGATCCGAGATTTGTCCATATCCAGGATATCATATTATATCTAATTCGATATAAAAATATCTGATTTTATATTATTTTGTCTAATAGTAGGTATACTTTTTATGCATACCAGCTATTAAATTGACATAGAAATTTGTATAGTTTGAACAATTTCAAAGACCCAAATTTTATAACATAAATTAAAAATTTAGTTGAATGTTTTTGTCTTCTAAATCGTACGCATCATTTTTTAACATGATTTTACATGCAAAAAAAATCACGTGAAAATTATTTGGCTATGGAGTAATTAACTCTTAATTTGCAGACTACTAAATTTAATGTTGAACTATATACTAATTTCTACGGGATTATATAGAAAGTTATATAAAATTACAAGAATATATTTTTAGTATGATGACATATATAATCATATCGGTCACCACATATATTTTGATTAGTTTTATATGGCTTATGTACTTATATATGGAGTCAGATTTGGGGATATGTAATAACATAATTTCCCGAGTAAAAAAGAGTATATATAACATATATTTTTTAATATTAAAATATATGATTATATGTTTTTATATGGTGATATATTCCAAATTTTTTTAGAAATTTTCTCATATGCAATCATATTAAATCATATATCAGTATTTGCTTTATTGAAAATTGTATATATAGAAATATATTATTGATAAAACCGTTCAAAATTGTATATATAAATAGATACAAAAATATTTTTAATTTTATTTTTTATATATAACAATATCGTCGGCTTGCCTGCAAGTAGTGTTATGTGTTCTTTAACAGGCTTTCAGGTTTCCTTTTAATATATTTCATTGACATCATATGCCTTAATAATGATTATAATAAATAAAATCGTGAATCATTAGGGCATATGATGTCAATAAAATGTCTTAAAAGGATAATATAAATCAGTTTTTTCGCTCTCCTGAAAACCTGATAAAACCAAAAACATAGCACTTCTTGCAGGCAAGCCGACGATATATTAGTTAATATCAGACCCAAGTTACAGATGAACTAATATATTCGAGATTAATGTAATATTTGATCAAAAACAATTTTTTATATGCTTTATTCAATTTTTTCATTAAATTAATATTTTCTGAACTTTTCTTCTAAAAGTTTTTTTTTTTAATTTAAAAAATCCAATTTAAAAAAATTAACATTTAAAATCATGGCCCGGCTTGTAATGGGTTAATAAGTCTAGGCATGTTGAATATCATTGAAAAGGTATTTCAAGTACCTTCCCAACGATATATATATTTTGTTCTTGTCCGATAAGTTTTGAGTGGAGAAATAAGAAATAAGCCATTGAATATTGTTGTAGATCATCTTCAGCTCCATAAATCGGGAACTATGAGCCTCCAACAAAAAAGAAGTGCATTGCCGGGCTAACAATTAAAATTTTATTTAAAATAAAAAAAGCTTAACATATATAAAAAAAATTTATAAGTCCAAAGAAAATTCCCATATTTGATAAAAAATGATCTAGTCTTTAAAGAATAACAGATTTATACATTAACGTCTTTAATAGTTACTCATTATCAACAGTAGCCCTCGGCTAACAGTCAGGCATGTGATGAATATCGAAAACGAAAACGATCTGATTTTCAATGATAAATATTTTAGGATCTGTACAATACCAATTATATTTTATTTCCTAATTTACATGTCCGGCGTCAAATAAAACGATAAATAATAATTTTAAGCCAATTTGATTTTCGCGAAACAAATTATTCTAGATTGAAAAACTGTTTGTTTTCGATTTTCATCACACCCCTGAGTGTGTAGGACCCGAAATCCTGCTGCCCTCTAATTCAAAGTTTTTTTTATCATTTAAATTTAATCATATCGTATTGTATTAACTTATATCCAATTTGATCGGGACAAAATTCGGATATAAGTTTATCATTTGATATAACTTTGTATCCTTGTAAATACAATTATATCCAATATGATACAATTTAATATAACCATTTTTCGGATGAAATTATATCCAGTTACATATTGCAAATATATCCATTCACATATAATTTTATA
Source organism: Leucophora obtusa (assembly GCA_949987735.1). Taxonomy (NCBI): domain Eukaryota; kingdom Metazoa; phylum Arthropoda; class Insecta; order Diptera; family Anthomyiidae; genus Leucophora; species Leucophora obtusa. Next base: position 84,536,321 of record OX465299.1, read on the forward strand.
TACACTTTTTTACTCGGGTTACCATACAAAAAATTCGTTGAAAAAATAATATCAGATGTAGTTGTATATAATGATATGTGTCTAATGTGACTCCATTTATTGTCAGATATAACACAATCATATTATATATGAAAATATATAACTATTTTTACTCGGGAATATATTTTTTTTTGCGAAAATACATAATAAATTCAAGATATTAATATGATTGTAATTCGAAGAGAAGAATACGTGTATGATTGTAGGACCATAAGATAACCGAAAAATGAAAAAAAAACTATAGAATGATTATTAATTATTAAGGTATTAATCAAATTATGATTAATACATTAATAATTTAATTGCAGCAACAATGTATGGCAGTATGGAACATAATTTTGTAGTAGTAAAACCCACAAAGCTATTGCCTTTCGGCAATATCATTAGGATTTTTATGAATTTGTTCCGTCTATATAAAAAGATTCATGTTTTCGGAATATTACCTATTACATATCGTTAAGGGTATCTCGTGGTCGGGCTTAAAGGATTATTATATTATAATATTTGTTTCCACTCCTTTATTATTAAGATCTCATTTTGAACAAACACCTGAACTACCTTTTCCTCCGTATTTGAAAATACCCTAGTATTTTTTAAGGAGTTTTAGTGTAATATTAATGTTATTTATTAAGTTGTTTAAAACTTAAAGGAAATACTTTAAACTTTGGTCACATAATGGCAAAAGTTTTATTAAAATTTAAACATTTTGTTTTGTAGACTTTAGGCGCTGCGAAACCATCTAGAGTGAATTGCAATTCAACAGTTCAGTTCTTTAATTTATATAAATGCCATGAGTCATTTTTGAGATTGATATTTTTTATTGAGAAAAAATTTAAAAACACTTAATTGATATAAATTTAAAATTCAATAATATTTTTTCGAAAACCTACCACGAATGAGTATGACAATTTATTAATTGGCAAAAATACAAATGCCTCATATTTAATTAAATGTCAATCACTTAGTGAGTAAATTTATATGTGCGTTGTACTGGTATATTCAAACATAATAAGGGTTTTCATATAAACTCGTATTCTACTCGTAAACTGTGTAAACCTGGTATGGTATGAGTTTAATGACAAACTCCCTTCATAAAAAATATGGTTTGTATTCATACAAGGTTTACAAAGACTTTACGAGTTTATATGAAAACCCCTAATAAGTACATTGTAAAATGAATAGACAATATCAAATACATGCATGTGAACTTATATATTAAATCTAGCATATTTTCCAAAATCATTACAACCCCAGCTTAGTCTTTTCAGATATAAATATATGCATGTCACCATTAAAACTAATAAAATTACGAGCATATTACAACCCTCTCCAATTTAAAAATTTCAAATTTTGTCTATTATTTTTGCTGGATAAAGAATGAACATCATTAAATATTGAAAACGTTTTCTAAAGAATATTCAAAGCACGTATGAATTTATTTACAATGTTATAAACATACAATGACTAGTAATTTTTATTTCAAAACATATGTATTTGTGTTCAAAAACATGAATAAACAAAATGCCCGAAAATATGTTTTCCTATATTAAATTATATACAGAAAATATCTTTGCATTTAAGAACATTAAGAAAAAAGAAAAAGATTTATTTTAATAGGAATATAATAAAACAAAGTGAAATTAAGAATTACCAATATAGTCAATTAAGTATTTTATAATGTCCTTTGAATTTAGTCGTATTAAAGCAATTAAGATATAAATCATAGAGTATGGATAACACAGGTTGACAAAATCTTAACTTTTCAAAATGAATAGACTTCTGATCACCAATTCTATATATTTTGGATACGCTGATTATCATGGCTTACTTTATTTTTCGATGTAAGGTATAGACTTTCTGCGAAATACCTTTAAAGTTTAATTAATTCATAATAAATATACAAAAATTTTCAAATCAAATCAATATCAATTTGTTTGTGCTGAAATGTAAGCACAGAACCTGTAGCCATATTTATGGCCAAAATTTTATAAAATTGGTATTAAAACCACTGTTCGCATTTCAAATGCTTTCACTGTTTTAGCCAATTGATTCGCTGAATATAAAATCGTACTTAATAAATATTATGTCTTAGTACAGAGATAGTACAGATTAAACTTTTTGTAAATACAATTAAATATTTAATTGAAATTGAGCCTACAATTTATTTTGTAAATACAAACAAAATGCTTTTTACTTGATTGTTAAATTTAGTTCAATTAAAGAGCCAACAAACATATTTGTTGAAATTCAAATCAAAATTTATATGCCGAATTTGTTGATTTTAATTAAAAAATAAAATTTTTAATTTCACAATTTTCTTGAGCGTAAGGTTTGTTTTTTATTATAAAAAAGTTTTTTATTTTCGATATTTCGCTACTCCTTTGTTTAGCATCTTTAGGAAATAAGAAATTAACAAATTTACTAATTATGAACCATTTAATTTAATTTGTTAATTTCTTATTTCCTGAAGATGCTACACAATGGAGTAGCGAAATATCGAAAATAAAAAACTTTTTTCAAGAAAATTGTGAAATTAAAAATATTAAAAAAAAGGTTAAATAAACGACAAAAATTTAAAAAATAAAATAAAAATACATGTTTTTTTAAAATTTAATTATATTTTTAATTAAACATACAAAACACTAAAAAATTTAACACAACGAATCTTTGCTCGCTTTTTGTCATCAACGTTCTTCTTAGCATTTCTGTGCGGGACTTTCTGAACTTAAAGACGTTTTAAGCCCAACGTTAGCTTTAACTCTGCGCACAAAAGCTTCGGAACATTGCACGCACCATGCCACTTCGCGACCAGAAATTTTTGGAATCGCCCTCAATAACTTCTGCACATTTCTTGCTTTGGTTTCATTCTTGGGTACTTTTGCATTTTCCGTTCTAGGCTTTTTTTTTAATTATTAGGCTCTTGCTGAACTTTTTCACAACTCTGGAAACACACAGCCTGCTCACTATTACTTCTGTTGCAAATTCCGTATAAGTCCAGAATGGATTATTTTGAATAGTTTCAATAATGTTTTTGTGCACTTGTCTTTGTTTCTCCATTGTAAACTAATAAAACACTCGAATTTGACAAACCGAAGTATTTTGAAATCGAACATATTTCTCAAAGATATTTTGATCGAAAAAAATTTTAATTACTCGACTTGTGTCGTTCATGATCGAACCAGTTCAATTCAACTGTTCACTTTTTAATTAGACAATACGAACTGATCATGAGTATTCGGCCTAGCAACAATTATTTGTATCTCTTTCCAATAAATTATTTGAAATGGAAATGTTTTTTTATGAAATATTAATATTTTTATTGGAAATTAAGAAAAAACAATCAAAGTTCATTAAAAATAAAAAAATCACCAAAATCATTTTTTTTTTTATTTTAATAAAGTTGCAGAGTTTCTGATGTCTTAGAAACACAATAAAAGCTACTGGCCATGGGCGATTAATTATAATTAAGCTAATATAAAATTATTATTAGCGCCCTATGCTCCAGTGGGAGTTAGAGGAATATATATATATATATATAGGAGCATAGGGCGCTAATAATAATTTTATATTAGCTTAATTATAATTAATATTAATTATATATATATTGTTTTATATATATTGTTTATATTGTTTAAAATTGTTAAACCAACGCGGTACCGACCAACAAATAATCATAGTAAATTAGAGATCTGTGAAATTTTCGTCATGAATATAGAACAGATTCTGTTTTAGCGAAATTTAGTCAGTAGATTAAAGTTTTAACTTTAGTTTTAACTTTGATTATGTTTCTGTTCTTAGCTTGTAGACAACCACTTTTAAAAAATATTTAAAAGGTTGCCGGTGCGATTCCCGGTCATGGTAGACAAAAACATTTTTCATATAGAGACAATTTAACAACTAAAAATACTTTGGTCAATTGTCACATACACTAAAGATTGACTAGTCTTTGGGTGAAACGAATTATACTGATAATTTCTTTGTGTCTGTAAAATTCTTTAAAAACAAAATTATTCTCCTTCTTCATCCTGTAAATGAACTTTAGAAAAATTCTCTAGTGATTAATTCTAATATTTGTGATTGTCCTATGCGACGGTTACAAACACTTTACTTAAAATTATTAAATTTTAAGTCACAAATATAATTCTAAATAAAATGAACAGAATTTTTTTTTTTTTGCTATTTTACTAACGTATTACTTTCAATGCAAAGGAATTCATATTGAACTGAAATATTTTAGTATTTTTGCTTTTTATTAACTTTAATTCCATCACTCACTTCCTGTTTTATAACACATGGGTATCATATCGTCTTACTGGCTGCTATGATTTTAAGTATTTTTTAATTTACATATTTTTGTGATAGCATTGTTACATCTAAATGGTTTTTAAACCCCACTGTCATTTCAATACTTGATGGTGATGTTGACGATGATTTTACATGTACATTAGGCTGCTCCTTAAAATACGATTTGTGAATTTTTATTCATGGGTCATTTTTGGTTCTAGTTTAAAGTGGGTTAATGATATCTGATGAAACAAAAATACCGTATCTGCTTAATTTTATTTAAGTATATTTAATAAAAAAATTGATAAGAAAGACGGTTTTGTAAACTTTTGAATTTTGAGAATTTTTAATAGAGATGCTATTTTTCCAATGGGCCATTTTCGACAGCGGCTTGGCACGGTTTAACGTTTTCTAAAAAAAAATCGAATTCTCCCATTTTGAACCAACTATATCCAATCTGGGAGTTTTACTGAATGAAAATCGACAAATCGTATTTTTAGGGACAGCTTAAAATACATATGTACATACATATGTCCATTTTGTTAAAAAAAAAAAAATGTCAATATGTCAGTACAACAACCTTTATCAACACGTCTTTGAATATGTATGGTCAAACATGGTAACATGCATACGGATGAAATCACATAATATTTGCATCAGAATCAGATTTTTATTCTCTAAAATAAAATAAAAAACAAAAAGAACGACAACATAACACATTCCGCTTCAAAAAATGCAAATCAAAACTGTGATACAACTTTAACAATTGACAAGGGTCTGACAATTGTTAGGGACTAGATTATTAACAACAATAAGATACAAATCTTTAACATGTGTGTATAGGTGAAATATACATCATTTTTATCTATATAAATTTCTTATAACATTCAATGTATATCATTATCCTTGTTAATGTAACCCAGTAAAAATAGTAAAATATAGAGTGGTGTGTTAGTAGAATAAGTAGAACTATCATCCTGGATAAGATAAGATCAATTGTGCGATCAATTACTTATTATCGATTATAGAGAGGTGTACTAAATTTAGAGAAATTGAAAAAAAGTCAAAAGAAATCAAGTAAAGAGTTCTGTAGCTTTGAAAATTATACCTAAAATGCAAATATTGTTGACACAAAAAACGAATCTAAAGAAATTTAAGATCGTTAATAAATCTGCATTTTGTATTGTTGTTTAGTTATATTCATTCTCATTCTCAAAAATCATGTTAGATTTATTCATCTTTATTTCACAATTGTCGATTAGCCCACTTTATAAATGTTCACTTCGAAAAGAAAGGACAGCACAGAATAAAAACCAAAATGAACAATACTTTAACCACATTACAATAGTCATTTATATTTGTTTCTATCAACAAAAAAAAAAAAAAGACTCTCACACACTCACACACACTAACACATATACACATTTGTTTGTATTAAATATTTACCATTGTGTATACACACTACACAACAAAACAACACATTTCCGTTTCCGCTTAGATAAATATGGAAATTTTATTCTTATGGGTATTTTATGAATATAGAAACAAAAATCAAACAAATAAGCAAAACTAATGTAAATTTATATTGAATACACATATTTCTACTTTCACATATTTTTTCTGTTTTTTTTTTTATAGAATTTCAATATAAATATTTCTTAATATAGAAAAATATTTAAACCAAAAATACGAAATCATTCATTTTATCAAATAATGAACATAATGTATAACCAATGATAGTAAATGTCTATGAACGACTATAAATCAGAAAAAGAAAAAAAAAAAAAAAATCAGGTCGAGGTCAGTAATTAAAGTGCGTTGGATTGTTTTAGTTATCATTTGTATGTGATAGTGAAGAGTAGTAGGAAGTATGTTGTTACTGTTTACTACTACTACCACTATTTGTGTTATGCCTGAAGGCTTTGCCACAACAATACCAGAGACACATGAAAAACGGAAGCAAATATACAAAAATAGAAAACATGAGACAATAGTTGATAAAAGTTGATAATAGATTTGGATTTGTAAAGCTGCATATTACTACGAAACTTAAATACAAAATTTTAATAACTGAAATTAAAAATGTTTTAAATTTTGTTAAACAGACTAAAGCTTACATTGACACGAATTGTCCTAGAATTTTTTCTTGTGTTTTTTTAAAAGGGTAATTTAACTATACTTTTTTAATGATTTATTATCCTGTATCCAGAATATTCAGAATATCCTCTTGCCATAAGCTAATTATTGGCAACAATCTATTAAGACTGACAGCAACAAAGCTTACAGAAAAGCTTAAATATCTCATAAAAATTGATTAAGAGGCTACTGTGGACACAAGTGCCAACATAAGCAGATTTTTTTCTTAATGTTAGCAAGCTTAGAACGCCAAATATTATTTTGTTAAATATACAAAATTTAACAAGGAAAGTATCTCATGTGTTAATATAAAATCTTAATAAAATTCTGATATCTTGTAGAGAAAAAATTCTAAGGTTCGGGTGTCTGACATTGTCGGCAATTTCGGAAATTTAAGGTACTAAAATGGGTGATTTTTTCAATTTATTTGTTATTTGATCCAAGGAAACTATATACAAATATTGTATTTTCGGATAAAGATTTTTAATGACCATTTTTGTACCTTTGTACGGTTTTGTTGTATTGTAGTTATAGTTGTAAGAAATGTGTTCATTTTTGGGAACTTCATATGAACATTAGGGGTATAACCAATTTTTGGCCCTAGCACCACGCGATGGCGAAGGTTGTGTTATTTACGAAAAAATAATTTTGGGGTCATTTCGGATAAAAAACCTCACCCACGACTTCTTTTAAAATCCATTGTTTTTAAGTATTAAACACAAACTCGGAATATTTGAAACACATTAATAATTTTCTTTGAATAATAAAAACAATTAAAGTACATAACGTAATTTTCAATGACATACATTCAGCTTCGTAAGTATTTACACAAATGTTAAATGCAGGTTGATATATTGATAAAAAAAACTTTTTTGCGCCTTTTAGGTAAATAAATAAAAAAAAAAACATTTAAAAACTTTACCGCGTTTGGTGGGTGAACTTTTTTGTCAACTGCGAAAAAGTAATAGCATTTTTTTATATAATTTTCAATGGCCTATTCGACTATGCTAGGGCCATTTTGATATTTGCAAAAAATTGCAAAAAGTTATATCCCTAATGAACATGTGTAGTGCTGTGATCATCAAATTCGCATATAGGGTGCGGCTTAAGTAACTATATGATTTGTTTTTCAAATAAATATTGAATGGAATGAAAAAAACAAAAAATTTAATGATAAAAATAAAGTTTATCTTATGTTCCATTCCATTTTTATATTCTCCCAAGTTTAATTCATAAAGTATAAAAAAATATGAAATATTCACAAGCAAAGAAGTTAAAATTTTTTTACATCATATAGTTACTTTAACGGCACCCTGTATATTAATATTTGTTAAGTTTAAGCGGACACATATTTTTTTATTTTTCGATATTTCAGCTATTTCGGTTTTTATCGGGTTTTCCCCGAAACTCTATATTTTACATTATGGTGGCAACTCTATGACTGCAATATGGGTATCAAACTTTTTATTTTTCAGAGTAGTTTACGTAAGTTTGTCGACAGAGTTGTATAGAACCAGATGCGAAATAGAGTTCAAAGCAAAGACAGTAAACAGGGATAAATATAGCATTGTTAGACTTTTGTTGATGTTAAACTAATTTAGTTACTTACATTTGTTTATTTGTCTCACATTCAATATAAATAGATCATCATCAATTATTAACCCACAAAGGCATACTGAAGGTGGGTTTTTAGCGGAATACGAAAATACTTGTTCGTTCCTGCTGGACTTATAGATTTTTTTTTAAATTTTTATTCTTTGTAATTTACTTGTAAAAATGTTATCATCTCCCTATAATTTGAATATAATAATAAATAAATTGATAATTAATATATGATATCAAATCGAACGAAGAACATTCATTTATAGTTGCTGCTTATGTTTATAATGTGCATACAGAATTTGAAATTCTGACATAATTATTTTAACACGAAAAAGTTTATTTTAATCATATTATAAAATAATACGTCAGTATAAAAATCTGTCAAACGGGTTTCAAATCGATTTGACTAATTTTTAACAATTTTTAGTTGAAGCACCGATTTAAACAAAGATTTTAGTTATCTTCATTTAACACTAAAAATCCTCAATACTAGTTTACAGTGTTATTTTCAAAACTATTTATAACTAATTTTTAAGAACACATTCATTAAATTTTACAAAATTTATTTTTAAAATATATTTCTTTACCTCACAATTTTTTTTTTAATTACCCATATCTCGAAAACTGAGAGCAAAATTTACGAAAATTTTGACTACCCTTAACTATATAATACCACCGCCAAAAGGTTATTTCTATCCAAAAATGGACCTTGGTAGGGCCTTGGACCCTAGGAAATTTTGATAAAAATTTTCCACTTCATAGAATGGCCCATATATTTAGAAAACTGAGCGAGATAGAGCAAAACATTCAAAATGTTTGCTCCTTTGGACACTAAATTTTAACAAATTTTACGACACAAATAAAACTGTAGTTTTACTAATAGTTTTTTACTTAAATTTAGATTTGCTAACTTTAACTAAAATTGGTTTAAAATCAACAAATATTATTTTAAGCCAAAAAAACAGGAATAAACTTTGTTAAATTAACAAATTTTTCTGTTCAGCCAACACACTTATTATTTTGAGTGTACCTAATGAGATTTACAAATTATTGTAATAAATATAGAAAACATTTTTGTTTGTTTATTTTGTATATACTTAGTGGGTTATTTTGTAAAACGCAACGCCTTGCGTTGCGTTGCGTTGATTAATGTGTAAACTGTTATTGTTACAAAAACAATGTGTATGGAAAACAACGCAACGCAAGGCGTTGCGTATTACAAAATAAGCCCCTAAATGTCAGTATATGAGTATATAGTATGAACAAGAAATACGTTTATTCAAGCGCCTTAAAATTTAATAAAAAATTTTCTAATTTTTAAGATATTTCAACTAAATTTAAGAACAAGTTCATACCCAGCAAAATCTTTCATTACCAAATAAGCGGTTATATAATGAAACTCAAATTTTTTACTACTTATAATTCGGCGTCAGTACTAGTTATTTTTGTTAGACGAAGCCGTTTTTATAAGCAGTCTAGCTTACGCGCGACTACTTATTTATTTATAAAGATAATGTGAATTTGGTAATTACTTATTTTTTAACCACTAGTAGGATAGTAAGTATATAAGTAAGTCGTATTATTCAACAACTTGTAACCACTTATTTTTTAACTGCGTATAAGCACAAGAATAACTACTTATTTTGGTAACTACTTATTTTATATACTATTGTAATGCAGCGGGTAAGTGGGTGCACAAATTTTGTGCGTTTTTTCATGCAGCGAATATGGACAACTACTTACAAAAACGACCTTGTCGAACAAAAATAATGAGTTTTGACACCGAATTATAAGCAGTAGACCCTAATTCTACTGCTTATTATTTAGATATTAATAATGAGCACCCATTACTGAGATTTTGCTGGGTACTAAATTTAATTAAAATGCATTCTAAATTTAAGACAAAATTTACTTAAAAATTTACTTTTTCTAAATTAATTTTTTTTAAATTGTTTTCAAGGAAAGTGCATAATAGGTTTCAGTTAAAAATTTTTTAGAGCCAAATCATTCTCATGTGTTTTTATTTAACTTTTTTCAAATGAACTAGTTGTATGTTAAGCAATTTTTTGAGTGTTTTTATTTATTATTAAAATTTGTATTTTATTGCAGTTTTTGTTGAAAATAAACTAAACATTTTTAAAATAAATAATACTTATATGCCATACATGGGGAAATGCGGCCCGACAACCAATTTCGTGCGGCCCTTCATTCATTTTAAAACAATCAAAAAAATTTATTAAATTTAAAAAAATTTAATTAAATTCAAAACAAAAAAATAAAGTCAAAATTTAAAAATATACATAAAATAATATAAAAAAATAGCGATAACAAAATAAACATCCAATGGAGCCTCAAAAAATTACAACGATCAACAAATATCGACTTTTTACTAAAGGTTTAAAAGGTTTAATTCTTTCATTCACTTTTTAAAAATTAATGAAATTTGGGTTAAATTTCATTCCCTAATAGCATTCTTATGGAATTAATTCGATAGCTTAATTCCCTATAGCTTAAAATTATATGAATTTATTCTATTTTGATTGAATTCTAACTGAATGAAACCCAATTTACCTGAATTCATTTAATAAAAAAGTGAATGAAAAATTATTTGTTTTCATTCACTTAATCAATTGAAAATTTTTAATTTGTATGTAATTGCTGAAATATTAGCATAATACAATGAAAAACGTTTAAAATTCATCTAACAGAAATAAATAGTATCGTATGCTTTGTTACAGCTTGTATGCTTTGGTTTTGATTATATGTTAGTTTCAAACTACACTGCACTAAGTGAATGGTAATAAAATTTCTTCATTCAATTAGTAAAATGGTGAATGAACATGCGATTTGAATGATTCAAGTTAGGAATTCATTCAATTCATATTAAAGCTTTGGGAATGAAGCTTATGAATGAATTCTTTACGAATGGTTTAAGGGAATGGTACATGAATCTTTTTAAAATCTGAATTTAATTTTTAGTGAATTAAGCTTAAATTGAATTAAGTTTTTCGAAGCTCTGCTTTTTACCACAGACTTCCTCTAAAATATTTTAAAGTATTTTCGCCTCCTACATACGAATATTAAGTCAAAAATTCCTTCTTTATTTAAACCTTAAGCCTGGGAAAAATACTTTGTCTCAATATGATGTAGAAGTCCTTAAGAGTCTTTTATTTTGTATGAGTTTGAATTCAAAAAAATTTTTGTTGAATATTGGTAAGATTAGAAGATCAAAAATAAACTGTTAAATATAATAATAGTCATCCTGCTAAAATCAACAGAAATATGTGATGAAAATTATTAGACTGCTAATTTTACAAAAATATATCTTTATTCTCTTAAAACAATTTAAAAACTTTTTTATTCTACTAATATTAAGCAAGATTTGTTGCTGATTCTAGCTTTTTTCTGTGTACCTACTTAACCTGACCAATTATCTCTCTTTTGACGGTATTATACCACTTTTTAAAGGCTTGTGTCGCCTTGAATTTTTATCCCGTTTTTAGAACAAACAATTCCGCCTTATCCCGAATTTTTAATATGATATTCAACTCTTGAATAAAGTTTTCATAATTTATTTTTTCTAGAGTTCCCAGCCAGCAAACGAGCCCAAACATGAATCAGAAAAATGCTCAAAATATGTTATTAAACTTTCACTTTTATGAAAGTGGTGAATTCACTTTGAGCATCCACTTTTTTGAGTTATTTTTGAATTGTTCGTAAAATATTAAAATTTATTTACTTTTTCGAGTTGTTTCTGAATCATCTTTGGATTTAAAAAGTTTCCTCAAATGTTTGTGCCTTTTATGACTCATTTTACTTAAACTATTACTTTCGTCCAAAAAATGAGCAATTTTTGACAAATAGGTTTAAACATTTAAAAATATGTGCTTGTTTGAATAATTTTTGACTTTCTGAAAAAGAACTCCCCTAAAAGTATTCGAATTTTCTGGCTGGGTTATCAGCAGAGAAGACAAAATTGCTTTTTTTGCTTTTAATGCTTTTTATTGCTTGTTTTACTCATATTTGCTTCTTTTTGATTTTTTTTTTGGATTTTCCGCGTTTTAGCTTTAATATAGCTTTTTCTTAAGATTTTTGAGCTTTGAATTGCTTTTTTTTAAGACTTTTTGCCCAAAAATACTTTTTTTGCTCACAAAAAAATATTTTTTCTCTTAATTTTGATTTTTCTTTTTCAAAACTGTTGTTTTTCCAAGTATTTTTTTGCTTTTTTCTTGCTTTTTTTACAATATTTTTTTGCTTTAAACTTATCGGATTTTGCTTTTTTCTGTCTTCTCTGGTTATCAGTCTTGTGATTGAATTTTTAAAATTTAAGAATTAATTTAATGCAATCAGAGCCTGAGAGGTTTGACATTTGTTATAAATTTTCGGTACGAAAATGTTTTGGACTTATGAGTTTTAAATTTCATTTACATTCAGATTTTCTATAAAAATTATATTTTCCACCTTTTGTATAAAATTCCGTTCGTCACGTACATATTTAATGTTACACATTTCAATAAATAAAACAAGGGATCAAAATCAATTAAATAAATTTGCAAATATTTGAAAAACTGCTGAAAACCTTAAACCAAATTTTTTGAAATAACGCCAACTATATTTTTGAAGATTAATTCGACAAAGGTTTTTGACGTCAGATTGGCTTTAAAGAGAGGAAATTATTTTAAAAACATTTATTGAGGCTGTGCCTATATTTTTAAATGTATTTGCATCAAAAATATAAAAATTCATAAAAATATAAAAATATTGACTAATAGAGTATTTGCTTAGGTGAGGGGATAAAAAGAGGAACCCCACAGCTCGAAGTCTATTCAATGGACCTTTTTTGACCTTAGATCCGGGCTTAGGAAATCAAAATACTCAAAAAAAGGTTTTAGCAGTGAGCTGTACCAAAAATTCATTTTTGTTGAGTAACATGTTATTTGGTGCGGCCCACCGTATGTTTGTGAAATCCCAAATTTGGCCCTTCAAGCCATTTACGTGCCCACACCTGTTATATACAATCAATTAACTAAACTTTCCTTCAAGCAAAACTAATATTTCTTTGTCAAAATTGTTGTGTTATTCAATACCAAATACATTTATAACTGTTATCAAACAATCTCTATTGACAAAACTGGGCCACTATCATAAAGTTGGTTATGTAACAATGTTATTTTATCGACAATTTTTGTTGTTGTCATTTCTTTTCCCCCAACCACAAAACAAGCAAACCAGTCGAATCATTATAATCATCATTATCATCATCATGAACATTGTCGTCGTAGTACATCAACGAGATTACCACCCAATTGACATTTTTTATTAACAATGGCAAGTAAAATCTGTTGCACTATCCTGTCTTAAGTTCTTGATAAGCTTCACTTCATGCAACCTTTTTTTTTTCTTCACTTTTCAAATTTTTTTACTGTTTTGATTGTTGTTGTAAAAAAATGGTATTGAATAAAAATTGTTAAACAATGATTGACATGTTCACATCACTTGCAGTTATTTGATAAAAGGAAAAATATCTATACGAGCAGAGCTTTGAAGAATTTATTCTTTTTTGAATGAATTCACTATCAATCGAATTCAATTTTCTCTAGAATTGAATGAATTCCTTTTCTTAAGTAATTCACTGAATTCGTTCAACTGAACGCGTTCATCAAACAATAAATTCAAAGAGTTAATTCCATTGCTATAGTTCTCTTTATTAAATCAAATGAATTAATTCACTGGTGAACGCGTTCAATTTTATAAATCGAATCATCAGTGAATTAATTCATTTGATTTAATAAAAAGAACTATAGCAATTGAATTAATTCGTAACAAAATAAATCGAACGAAAACAAATATGAATTAATTCCATTCAATATATGGTACTTTGTGAATTAATTCATCGAATTTTTAATTCAGAATTGAAAAATTGAATTAAGAAATTAATTCTTCAAAGTTCTGTATACGAGTCATTTTCAGTGATATACACATTTTATATACAGTGGTGGCAAATTTAATAGGAATGATTAAATTTTTTTTAAATTTCAATCTCGTTGTTTTTATTTTTAAAAGTGTAAATAGTGGCCAAATTCACTCCGAGAGTGGCCAAATTCACTCTGGACTACCTGTTTGCCTTTCGTGCTGAATTTAGCCACTATTTTCATCTTTAAAAATAAAAACAACGAGATTGAAATTTAGAAAAAATCGTTCCTATGCCACCACTGTATATACGAGTATATGCATGAGTATGTATAAAATGTAATGAAAAGAGTGTTCTCGTATGTTGTAGAGCATGGTTGTAGTTAAAAAACTGATTTTTGGGGACCGTTTTAATAATGGCTTTGTGATATTTATCTATCATTTTCTCTTTTTATCAAATTGTCTATAAAAATTAAGCATTTAGTAAGGGGAGTAATCCATTTATCTTCATTAAACTACAGCTCTGTGAGGTAAACAATACCAGTAGTATGTGATAGTCTTTGTAAAAACGCCAATATTTAAGGTTATGACTAAATATGTAATAGAAATCAAAAAATCAACATCAAAAGATTGTTTCTCTTAGAAAATTAAAAAAAAAAAAAAAAAAAAAAACATTTTAACAAAACAAAAAAATGGGGGAAAACAATGCAGGATTTAATAAAAATGACAAAGAGTTATATTAACCACAGAGTAAGGTATCCAAATTTGGTTTGCTTTATGACTTAGCAAAACCATACATAGTCCCAAATACGTTCGAGCCTAATTACTTGCTTAATTACTTTTGATTGCGTTGTCCCAAAATTAATGGCTAGGTACTTATTATTTGTGTGTTTCTGTAAGTGAGATGTAATTGAGTACTAATTACTTTGTGTTTTTTTGAAAATGAGAACCCAGCAAAAAAAAATTGGAAGTAATTTCCAAATGGAAGAAAGAATCTGGCAACCTTTGCTATGTGCAGATAAATAATTTAATTTTTTCGTAAAATTTTTTGGAAAATTTATAAAATTAAATCTTTAAGTAGGAAAAGTGTTTATTATTGCATAAATAACATCATAAGTTAATTATTTATACAAAGTAATTAAAAACATCGATTTTAAATATTACTAAAAACATTATTGTTGCTGTTTGCCGTGTATCTGGCCGGTTGATGTATGGATGTTTTGCTAATATCTTACTAAAAGCTAAAATCTAATAAAAACGTATATATTATTTTTCCCATAATCTGGAGTACCTGACCATTTTGATTAACTTTGGATATATTATTAACTTTTCATATATTTTGGTGCTAAATTTTGAGGTTAAGTTTTGGAGTCTCAAAGTGTCTTTTATTGTTTACATCTTAAGCCAGTAGTGTTCTTTAAACTTATATCTGCTGTTATGGCACCAAGAAGAGAACCGTGTATTTGTTTTTCATGCTCGAAAAATATTACTAAAACTAAACCCAGCATCAGTTGTGGATTTTGCTATGAATATTACCATATAGAATGTACTGATCTTACAGAAAATGAACTAACTTTCTTCGTTGAGCATAAAAATTGCAAATACACATGCGGTAACTGCAATGAAGTTCCACCTATGAGCTTCTTCAAAACCGAGTTTACTAAAGGCTTTGATGAACTAAAGGCAAAGCTTAACAATGAGTTTGAAGGATATAAAATATCCTGCGAAGAACAATTACAACACAGTATGTCTAAGATAGAAGCTAAATTTGAAGATATGCTGAATAAAGTAAGTGTTGATCAAAAAAAACAAATTAAAGAAGTTAAGTCGGATATTTCTGGCTGTTATAAATTGGTTGATCAAGTTGACAAATCAGTTAATAACAGATTAGATAATGTTGAACGTCGCATAAACATTAATGAGAGAAGACTTAATAGAGCAACATTATTGTTAATGGTTTACCTGAGTCCATTAAGCATCTCCGGGAACCGATTATAAAAATTGCTGCTCTGTGTGGTGTTAATATTAACGAGTCTGATATTATGCATTGTACATATTTTTCTGGTCGCAAATCAGTCTTAGTTAAGTTTAATTCTGTATTCCTGAGAGACTTAATTATGGGAGGATACATAAAAAATCGTAATATAATACTCAAAGATGTGATTGGAGGGGAAATTAATTCCAGAATATTTTTAAATGACCACTTAACAACAGAAGCTTTAAAATTAGTAACAACATGTCGTAACTTGGTCAGAAATAAAAAAATCGCTAAATTTACCTTCATCAATACAGATATTCCAAAGGCAAAAATTACTCATTTAGATGGTTCTAGAAAAGTTTTTAACATGCAACAATGCATTAATTTGCTCAATGGATTACCTGCTTCAAACAATAATGAAAATCGTCATGCTACGACTTCTGATGTCCGTCAGTCTAATAAATAATAAAAATTCTTTAATTTTCACTTTCGTTATTATATAATAGGCTAATTAATGGTTTTGTTTTCTGGTCTTTGAAGAGTAGCAAAATTACATAATGAAGATTAATGAGTATGAAGCCCTGCCGTTAATTTGTCTACTGATATAAAATTTTTTTTTCCAAAATTTTTTACTAATATGTTTTTGAATTTTTTGCAATCTCAAATTATATTGTCAATAATTTTTGATTTATTTTAATATATTTGAATATGAATTTAAATGATAATTTAGGTATACCTGTTAGCGATAGTTATTTTATCCGTTCACAATTGATTGGCAATGATATCAAAATAGCTCACCTTAATTGCACAAGCTTTAGTATTGGAACCAACTCTGTTAAATTTGATGAGATAAACAATATTATTAGTGGTAACTTTTTGGATTTTATGGGGTTTTCTGAGACGTGGTTAAAACCTGATATAAATAATAGTGTTGTGAATATCCCTGGTTATAAATGTGTTCGGAGTGATCGTCCAGTAAGACGTGGGGGTGGTGTTGCTTTATATATTAGGGAGTCAATTAAATTTAAAAAGGTATATTCCAGTGAGATGTATGGTGCATTTGAGGCAATTTTTGTTGAGGTATCGATGAGTGGTCAGAGAATGTTAATTGGTTGTGTGTACTTGCCCAATGGTAGTATTGCTACGTTGGAGAATGAAATAAGTGACCTTGTTTTATCTTACGATAATATTTTAATTATGGGTGACTTCAACTGTAATATGTTTGAAGCATCTAGTTCAATTGCTCTACGTGAAATTTGTCAGAGACTCAATATTTCATGTTTACATGGGTCTATTCCGACACATTTTGATATACGATTCCAGTCAACATCACTTATTGATTATTTTCTTATCTCTGATCCCTCATTGGTTAGTAAAATTGGTCAGGTTCAATGCCCAGGTGTGTCACACCATTCTTTGATTTTTTTAGGCCTCTCCCTCCCCATTGAAAAATCTGATAATTTTTTGGAATACTATGATAATAAAGCGATTGATAATGACGAGTTGTTAAATGTTATAAGGTCCTGTGATTTTAACCCATTATATCAAACGAGTAATGTAGATGAATGTGTTAATATTTTGAATATTATGTTGAATAAAGTTCACTCGATCGTTCCATTTGTAAAGCGTAAAAGAGTGGATATTCAAACGAAGTGGATAAATGCTCCTGAAATTACATATTTCTTATCTTTACGTAATTTGGCATATAAAGCCTTTATAAATGATAGGACTGACGAAAATCGGAAAATTTTTTGTAGAGCTCGGAACAGGGCGAAGTCGATTATGAGAAAGTACAAAAGAGAATCTAACAGTAGGTCTTTTGATAATCTTACTACTGAACAGATGTGGTCTAAACTCAGAAATTCTGGCATAACAAGTGGTGATGATAATGTGCATTTTTCAGATATTGATGGTTTGAACAAGTTTTTTGTGGATTCTCAAAGTAATAATAGTCCTTCTGATGTTATTTTCGATGACACAAACTTGGAAGGCTTTATGTTTAGATGTGTTAGTATTGATGAGTTAATCATTGCTTTTTCAACAATTAAATCGAATTCTGCTGGATGGGACGGTTTTTCAATGAAATTTCTGAAAATAGTATTTCCTTTTTTTAAGGAGCACATTTTGTATATAGTAAATGCAATTTTGACTTCGTCTTTTTTCCCTAAGGATTGGAAATTGGCAAGAGTTACACCGATGAGAAAAGTTGGCACATCGGATGAATTAAATAATCTCCGTCCTATTTCAGTTTTACCGATTTTTGCTAAGTTAGTGGAGAGTTTAATGAAAAATCAAATGACTGAATATTTGGATTCAAATAGATTTTTGCATGATTGTCAATTTGGTTTTAGACGTGGACGTAGTTCCACACATCTTCTACTTAATTTGACTGATAATGTGAGAAGTGCATTAAGTAATGGTCGATTATCCATTTTATTATCGCTTGATTTATCCAGAGCTTTTGATAACATTCCACATATGATACTTATAGAGAAATTGGCAAATTATTTTAAGTTTTCATCTAGTGCATGTAGATTGATATCCTCTTATCTGAAAGATCGTTTACAATATGTTTCGATTGGTGGTAATTCTAGTAGTATTCTGCCAGTGTTGTCTGGAGTGCCTCAGGGTTCAGTTTTAGGACCACTTTTGTTCATAATGTTTCTTAATGATCTTTTTTATATTTATGATAACAGCATGTGTACTTCATTTGCATTTGCTGATGACGTACAGTTATTGATATCGGGGGATAAGGAATTTTTTGATGTTTTTCAGTCAAATATTTACTATTATGTTAATGAGACTATTGATTGGATGAATCGAAATGGTTTGGTTATCAATGCTGATAAAACTAAGACATTGTTTTTTGGAAAGCCCTCGTATAGGGATGACATATCAATTTTTGTTGGACCTACGGAAATTAAGTTTGTAGATAGATTGACTTGTCTGGGTGTGGTTCTTGATAATGAGCTTAAATTTAATTATCAGATTAATTCAATATCATCTAGAGTGCATTATGTTCTTAGGAAACTATATTGCACTAACTTATATATCCCATTAGCAGTAAGGAAGAAAATAGTTCACGCTCTAATTATGCCTATTTTTAATTATGGTATTGAGATATATTCTGGTACCCCTGGTTTTAATTTAAAAAGATTGTCATTACTTTTTAATCGTGTTGTTAGATATATATATTCATTAAAGAATCGAGATCATATATCTTCTTACGTGCAAAATTTTCTGGGATGTAGTTTCAACAGCTTTATTAAAATTCGTAATCTCCTTTTATTTTACAGAACATTTAAAATTGGTTATCCTTCAAATTTCACCGATCGATTTAGATTTAGTAAATCCAATAGAAATAAGCAGATTTTGTTACCAAAGCTAACTACTATATTAGATCGTGCATATTTTGTTAGAGTGGCTAAGTTATATAATGCTCTGCCAAGAGCGCTTAAATCATTTTCTAATCCATATGTTTTGCAAAAACGTCATCTTATTGCTTATGAACAAGCACAAATCGCACCTTTATAATTTGTTTTTTACATATTGAAATTTTAGGATAAACTTATGTAGTTTATACAAATATTTATACCATAGAGATTATATAATTCAAATATTAACAGAGTTTGTAATCTAAAAGATATAATACCTTTGCCTATAAAATAAATTAACTATCGCTGAGTGGGTTCATTATTATTATCTTTATTGTTATGTACATAGCTAGTAAGTTGTATTTGTAATTTATCTAATTGGCCCCATGGGCTTAAAATTACAATAAATGAAATTAAATTAAATTAAAAAAAAAATTAATGCTTTACCAACTACTTCTTTAACTGCCTCACAAGTATCCGTTAGTGTATTTTTACTGCTTTCTTAGAAGTTATTCTGAACAACTTCAAAAAATCACTTCTTTCATTGCTTCCAAAGTATCATTTGTATATTTTTACAGCTTTTTAAGAGTTACTTCTGAACAACATCCAAAAAATCACTTAAGTATTGCATCTAAAGAGTAGTTGCTCTAAAAGTGATAATAGAAAGTGATTTTGGTATCATTTGGCATTTCCAAACATTTGTTTAAATTCAATATTTCTTTAATTTTAAAATTTTTAAAAACATATATAAAAAAACTAAAAACAATGTTGAATTGGAGTGCACCTTTTTCATATGTTTAATAAGTACTTTAATTGAAGAGAATAAGGAACAATATCTCGCAGTAACAAAGTGGTGTTTTTATGACAGTCAACTTTCATATCAAAGAATAGCTCAGCGGTAAAGCGCTAGACTAGCAATTGTGAGGTCGCAAGTTCGATACCAGGCGGCGGCAATAAAAAACTTTTGTAAAATAAAAAAAAATATAATTTTTTTTAGTGAAGAATTTTTTAACTTTTAATTGATGAAAAAGAGCTTCCTTTGCACTCGTTCAAAAAGTACTGAAAAAATGTTGAAGTGGGAGTACTCCTCTCCTATGACAACGCAATGTTAAAATCATTAGTGTTTATGTTAAAAAGGAATTACATCTAGATCATCAATTGTAGTGCTTTTTCTACTGCTTCGGTATATCTTTTTTTCTTGGTACTCGTATAATTGGGGATTGGTTAGAAGACCTCCGATTTACAGGAGAAATAAAAAAATCGTGTTAAGGTGAAATCGAATTAAAAAATTATCTAGTAAATCGAGAGATAACTGTATTTTAGAATATCTTGTTAATTTAATTTTCCATAAAATATAATACAATCCAATTTGCACTAAAGTCTTTATTATCTCTTAGTACAACAGTTGACTAAACTTATACCGGCCTGATATAAATATGTTGATGTAATTTGTTTTAAAATAAAAAAACTACCTTTTCTGCTGCGTAAATGAAAAACCCTACTTTTTACAAGCATACTTTTATTGAAATTATTGCAAAAATATTTTTTTTTTGTTCATAAATTTTAATTTCAACACAGTTATGTATGTATGTGTATGTTTTCAATACCTTTTGTTGTGTAATTTTTTTTTTCTTTTTTCTGTAAAATCAATCATTCAATAAATATTTTTACAGACCATTGAATTTTTATAAAAGAGAAAGAAATATCAATAAAATATTAATCTCTTTATATTAAAATAATACTATTCATATGAATATTATTTTTATAAATTTTTCTTTAAATAAATACTTTTTATGAAAAAATTAAACATTATAAAATATGCATGGAAATTAGCACTCGCCTGCCTTTTACATATATAAGTTACTAAGAAAAAGTATATACTTGAATTTGTTTAATTTTCCAACATTTAAAAGACATGTCATCATTTTTGTAGCTCAAAAATATAAAGTAGTGCATATATAAGTATGTATGTGTAGGGAAATTATTTGGGCAATTCAAATTGGAATAATGTGCTAGAATACTTAGGTAAGCATTCAAACAAAAATATTTAGCCATAACCCAATTAGAAACTGCCAAACAATATAAAAATCAATGTAATGGTAGAGGAGTTATTTTATAAAAATGATGACATATTGTTAACAGAGTTTTGTAGTCAGAAGTTTTCAAGTTCAAGTCCGATCACTACTACCAATCGAATTCAATTTTCTCTAGAATTGAATGAATTCCTTTTCTTAAATAATTCACTGAATTCATTCAACTGAATGCGATCATCAAACAACAAATTCAAAGAATTAATTCAATTGCAATAGTTCTTTTTATTAAATCAAATGAATTAATTCACCGGTGAACGCGTTCAATTTTATAAATCGAACGGAAAAAAAAGTGAATTAATTCCTTACTGAATTAATTCACCACTGAATTCATTCAATTTCATTTTCATTCAGTGAATTAAAAAAAATAAAATTACATTCAGTGAATTAAGAAAAAAATAATAAGTTCACTGAATTGAAAAAAAAATAAAATAAGTTCACTGAATTAAAAAAAAAAATAAAATAAGTTCACTGAATTCAAAGCTTGTTTTCTGCCGTTCAGTAGAAGAAAACAATAATGTACAAATAAAATTTTTAAATAAGCAATTTTACAGCGTGTGCTAGTAACAAATTAGAAACCGGATGCTGTTTATCAACCTACATGATTCAAAAATAAAGCCTTTTACTATTAAAAATAAAAACTTTACAGATATAAATAAATTTGGAAAAAAAAATATAACTATATAACTAGTTTGAAAAATTAATAGTTATATTTTTTTTCCAAATTTATCTATATCTGTAAAGTTTTTATTTTTAATAGTAAAAGGCTATATTTTTGAATCATGTAGGTTGATAAACAGCATCCGGTTTTTAATTTGTTCATTTTTACTAGCACACGCTGTAAAATTGCTTATTTAAAAATTTTATTTGTACATTATTGTTTTCTTCTACTGAACGGCAGAAAACAGGCTTTGAATTCAGTGAACTTATTTTATTTTTTTTTTTCAATTCAGTGAACTTAATATTTTTTTTTTAATTCACTGAATATAATTTTATTTCTCAAGGGATTTTGTCTAGGAGACCACCTCGCTCCTAGTGGTACAACATTTGCAATTCACATTGAAGAAAATGAAAATGAATGAATTTTAAAATTAATTCACTGAATGAAAATGAAATTGAATGAATTCAGTGGTGAATTAATTCAGTAAGGAATTCAGTTAGGAATTAATTCACTTTTTTTCCGTTCGATTTATAAAATTGAATGCGTTCAGCGGTGAATTAATTCATTTGATTTAATAAAAAGAACTATTGCAATTGAATTAATTCGTAACAAAATAAATCGAACGAAAGCAAATATGAATTAATTCCATTCAATACATGGTGCTTAGTGAATTAATCCATAGAATTTTTAATTCAGAATTGAAAAATTTAATTAAGGAATTAATTCTTCAAAGCTCTGTGTATATATAATGTGATTTTTTTTTATTTGTGCCATTTTTCGGTAGAGCTCTCGTCTGACAATCTGACGGCAGAAACCCTATTTCTAGACCACCTATATTTTGGTTTTCTCTTCTAATAATATTATAATTTAGGGAATATCACTTTTTTCTAACACTTGCACCACCTGTTAGAGATTTGCCAGCGATTTTCCATTTATATTTTTATGACTGCGAAGTTATTAATATATTTATTTCCTTTAGAATTTGTCAATATTAAAATTCTATTATAATTTGAACTGCCCTAACATACTACATTTTATTGCATTTCTCTTTTATTCATAAATTCAGAAAACTTAGCAAAAGGAGATGAAAAAGACAAATGCATGTAAGTTTGTATAAGTTCCACATCAAGTATTCATGTATGTTCTTGTTATTATTACAAAGTGGGCAATTGAAAAGTTGCTAAACAAAAAGTGAATTTTACTAATTTCCATTTTCTTTGTAGCCAAAGTGGAAAAAGTTAAACACTTTTCAGTAACAAAGTATTTATTGTTTAGCTAACTTAAAAGTTTTTACCAAGCATCGATTACTTGGGAATTTTTTGACGAAACTTGTTAAAAAGTTATGACGGTTTCCTATTAAGCATTTCTTGTTATTTTTATAGTTTAATCGTGCCCTCTACCGGTGGTATTAGTAGTTAAATTCGAATTCGACGCTTTGTACGAAAGTAAATTACAATAATTTCTATTTTTTGATAAAAGTGCAAAGAATATTAATTAGTTTTTTTCTAATATCTATATTTTTAAGCATTTTTTTAAATAATATAGTTATTTTGCGACTCCCATTTTTCAACTTCAGTATAGAAAAGATTATGACGTACCACAATTTTTGGACTAAAAGTAATGATTCCAACTTACTCTCAACACTACTTTAAAACATATAATAATGAGTTACTAATAACAAGTTCCTATTTCCATTACTTCATAACAAAAAATAATGCGTTACAAATAATGATTTATTTAAATACATATAATTTAATGCAAATACAAATTTTTAAATTTACTTAAAGTTTTTTATAAAATCTATTTTTAGACTCAATGTTTTGTCAATTATGGTAAGGATGTAAGTAAATAACCAAATATTTTGGAAATTTTCAATACGGCCGCATACAAACAGCAAAAAAGATATGCCAAAGCAGTCGAAAGATCACTAAAATTCGTGATTTAGATATACTTCTTTTAAAAAGAAACATTAACGATTTTAACATTGAATTGTCACAGGAAATACTGAATTCGAGTGTATTAATTTCTTCACAAAAAAAACAATTTAGTTTGATACCCAAAAGCTGTTAAAAACGAGTAAAAAGGTTAAAGTCGGGCATGCCGACTATACAATACCCTACACCAGTCTGGGTAAAAGCCAACTAATGTTTGGATCCGAAATTCGAATGGGTTAAAATGGGGCTTGTGTCAAAATGTTCTATAATGTGAGTCAGCGCACCAAATTTCATTAAAATATCTTAATATTTGCGATCTGCAGTTTGCAACCAAGCCAATTTTGGGGGGACCCTTATATGTGCACTAGTTCTAAACATGGACCGATGTTCACCAAAATTAATAGGCTTCGTCCTTGGGCCAAAATAGGTCTGTGTACCAAATTTCATCAAAATATCTTAATATTTGCGACCTGCAGCGTATAAACAATATAATTTTAGGGGGACCCTTATATGGGCACTAGGTCTAAACATAGACCGATGTTCACCAAAATCAATAGGCTTCGTCCTTGGGATGATATAGGTCAGTATACCAAATTTCATCAAAATATCTTAATATTTGCGACCAGCAGCGTATAAACAATATAATTTTGGGGGGACCCTTATATGGGCACTAGGTCTAAACATGGACCGATTTTAACCACTTATGTCGACTTATGTCGTCCTTGCGCCGACATAAGTCGGAGTACCAAGTTTCATCAAAATATCTTAATATTTGCGACCTGCAGCGTATAAACAATATAATTTTGGAGGGACCCTTATATGGGCACTAGGTCTAAACATGGACCGATGTTCACCAAAATCAATAGGCTTCCACCCAAGTGAAAAATCATTCTTATATATTGTGTTTGATAGATTTTTTCGAAAAAGTTAAAGTCCACGTGGCGGACAATTTTCCGCTTTGAAACCGTCTTTGCTAATACTTTTTTGACGACAATTTCATTAAGTATTTTAACAGTGCATTAGCCTGTACTCAGGGGACACACTTTTAAAATTTCATGTTTCTAGCCAAAGCAGTTTGAGCAGGCTTTTAATAGGGGACGTTTTTTAATTTTTGAAAGCCCTTTTTAATACGATGCAGGCTAAAATTTCAAACTATGAGTGCGTTTGTCCATATTTCGTGGTACACACGTTTTAGATTTCAGGCTTCTTTCTATCCAAACAGGTTTGATCAGACCGCTAAGTGGAAGATTATTCCGCTTTTGTTCTTCCCCGTTAACATTTCCAAAAATCCCGTCTTTATTTACATTACACATTTCAAGTATCTGTTCGGTAAAGTTTTCCATACTCCAGGAAACTAATATTTAAAAATCCAAGTGATTTGGCCATACAATTAGGGGAAAGATAACTTTGGATTCCCAATTTTTATCACGTTACTGGCAAAAAAATCCAAAGATTACCGTTTCAATGAATTAGTTTATACTGCGGGGAAAACATATTGAGCATTTTAGGTATATAGAAAAAGTGGCTTGGGCATACATTTATGGGGGAGATTTTTTCCTTCTAAAACCTCATGTCTATCATTGTCCTTGTGAATATCCCATCCATGTCTTACAAACTTTGTTTGAAAAACAAAACTAGAGGACGATATTTTTGGTAACAAAGAAAGTGAAAATCAGTTTTAACAATTACTTATCAATTAACCCTCATATAATTTTCTACTTAAGCAAATAAATTGTTGCACAATTGTGGCAAAGTGGTTGCAACATTTCTGCCATTCATTTTTCCTAACAAATTATGTTTAGTTTAGTAAATATTTTATAGAAAATATCGTATCAATGTAATAATATCGTACAGTATTCAGGATAAAGTAAAAGATATAAAACTAAAATGTTGAAAACTTATGTCAAATAGGACAATACTAGCAATGAGATCAAGGGTATATAAATATATATTTCAACACATTAAATGAAAAATAAGTTATAAATACTCGTACCACAAGAGTGGAAAAATAAATTTGCAATTACTTTTTTCCACATAATTTACTCTATAATGGCCAAAGAAGTTGAAATAAATCTAAAAGTATGAGTTATGTAACCCATTGAATTAATGGGTTATGTATAGTGTTTATGTCCCGGGAATTCCCGGGAATCCCGCCCTCTTTTCAATCCCGCAATCCCGGGAATTTCATGCGGGATTTACCGGAATTTTTTGTATTCTTTTATAGAAGTTCTAGCTAGTATATATTGCAATTTCGGAAGTTTTATTTAAATCTAAAGCATTGATTTTTTTGAAATCAATTTAAATAAAAATATTTAAAATAAAAAATACGATTTAAAATTTAATAAATTGAATTAGTACAATATAAAAAAAAAATATTATTTAGGCCAAATTGTTTTTGAATGTCAGCTGAATTTGGTTTAGTTACCAATAAAAATACTCGTTATTCGGGAAAAAAAGTGGTTTCTCTAAAACGATGATCTTTGTTCAAGTAAAGCAATATATACAAAATTTCAACATATATTTCGGTTCCAAATATATCCAAAAAGCCTGTGCATTAAAATTTAAAAAATTAGCAATATTTTCATATTTTCAGCTGATATAAATAATTTGGGTGTTTTTTGCTTCAAATAATTTCATTTAAATTTCAATTACTACTCCTTTATTTTAATTGTATTTATGCTTTTTCAAATTATTTTGGATTTTTTTGTATGTTAATTTAAAATGCAACTATGAAAAATAAATAACCCAGCAAAGAAAAATTATCATTAATGGATCAGAAATTAGGTCCAAAAGCAAACATTTTTCCACTTTTTCCTATGAGCCATTTAAGAATCTTATTTATGAGCGCTCCGAAATTGCTCGCTGGGAATTTATTTTTAAAAATTTCTAATCAAAAAATACCAATTAAAGTTAAAAGATTATTTAATGATATTTTATTTTCTATTTTTATAAAAAGATTTAAGCCAATTTGCCTAAAAATTTGTGTGAAAAATACTCCCTTTTAAACTTTTTTATAAAAATTATTCTAGACGAATTCTTCTAAAAATCTCCATAGAAACAATAGCTGTATTTTCGACTTAACTATATCCGTTAACTTTCAAAAAAGCACAAAGTGCATAAATAAGTTTTTTAGACGAAAACTAACATATTACTTTTCGTATGCACGTTAACTTACAACGTGGATAATTATCAACGTTGGAAACTCAACGTTTATACATTTTCACACCTAGCGTAACTTCTTCGCGTTACTACCTAAAAAGTTTTGCTGACGCACGTTCGATTATACCGGAACTATCATAAATACTCATTATTTAAAAAAATTTGATACTCCAATCAGTTCAACGTAGATTTGCTATAAATACTTAACGTTGATAGGTATGAACGAAAATACAGCTAATATATCTAGAAATAGAAATTTTTGGATTTCATACTTAAGAAATGTTTAAGCAAAAACTCGATCTTAGTTCTGACTATAAAACTGGTCCGACACAAGTTTGCACCCATGAACAATTCGAATATGTCCTAAAAGAAGGGATGAAAATAAAATACCCGTGTCTTTCACTTTGTCTATATTAATTCGTTTAACCGTTTAAAACGCGAATTAATATTCAGTTATTTCTAAGAGTTTTTTAAAAATAAGACGGCCTTACTTCAATATTAATTCGCGATTTAAACTGTTAGACGAATTGGTCTAGAAAAAGTGGAAGACATGGATATTTTAAATTTAGCCCTGCTTTCAGAATATATTAGTAGGTTTTCTCATAGGTACAACCAAAAAATGAACTTTGTCGGACGGTGTTGTAATAGAAATCGAGTTTTTCCAATACAACATATGTCGGATTTATTTATTTTCGAATGAGCGGGAATTCCCGGGATCCCGGGAAATTCAGAAAAAAATCCCGCTGTCCCGGGAAATGAAAAAGTCCGGGAAAAGAAAAACCCTAGTTATGTAACATATTAACTGCAAATCGTAACAAGTTGTTACCTTTCTTATTACATTTCGCATGACATTCTTTATTGCTTTTATATGAGGCAGCCGAGAAAAATAATGAATTACAATGAAAAATTTATTTATTCTTGTTCGAGGCCAATTAATTCCTTATAATGAGATAACATAATAAGTAATTTTTTTAAAAACTTTGCCATTTTTCTCCATCAGGATATTTTTCTAACAAATACTTCACAGAGTTTGTGCTTTAAAAATATTGTACACCTTCAGGAATGAAAACACGGTCGATTCGGGGATTTTCCAGTTCCCCATTATCAGTTCTATTTAGAAAGTGGTGGCATTACTGCAATTATAAAACACAAAATTTCATATTAAAACATAAACTGCATAATAAAATTAAAAATAAAAATTAAACAAACAATAATGAATTATGCTAACACCTTAGCATACGAAAAACTAAATAATTTGCGGTTACCTATTGCTTACCAATATCGACAAAAATAATTAGTCTACAAATAGATTTTCAAAAAAAACAATAAGTTAAAAAAGACAAATTTTATTGTTCAATTCTTTTTTAACAAATTATGCTCGTACCGGGAATCGAATCTGGAACTTCAAATTGCCAGTGAACAGCTCTACCATCTGAGCTATCTCGGCATCCCAGTAAAGAAACGGTAATGACATTTCATTATTTTTTGGACTACCAGTAATGACACCGAATTACTTTCTGCATTATTTTAAATCATATCATAATGAGTTACTAATAACTAGTTATGTTTTCCATTAAGTATTTCAAAAAAAAAACATTAAGAGTTGCCAATAATGACTTATTATTACCATTTCTTCAAATTAAATGTAATGCTGTAGATTTTTTGTAAAATTTTTTTGAAATCTATTTTTAGGTGCCTATTCGTATTTGTGACTCGTTGTGACTTTTCAAATGCTGAAAGTCACAACTTGCCATACAAAACGACAATGAAATTCAAAGAATTAAAATTTTATTTGTCAATGTCAAGATTGTGTTGAAAACAGGTCTTAATCTTCTTTAAATTTTCAAACAAAAATTTTAATAAACATAAATTATTGTGACTTTGCAGCAACAAATAGAATAGAACTAACAGTCACAGACTTCTCGTAGGAATAGTCACGTTATACTCAATATTTTTTGGCACTGGTAAGGACATACATATATATATTACCACATAATTTTTAAATTTTTGCATATTGGCGCGTAAGCATACTTGTAGGCAGCAGATCCATTATGTTTTTATCTAACAAATACCATATGTAGAGATAGTTTAGATGGCAGAACTACCCAGCAAAATCTTTCATTACCAAATAAGTGGTTATATAATAGAAATTTATAGCTCGGCACAACTTAGTTTTTGGCGTCTAAACTCATTATTTTTGTTTGGCGTGGTCGTTTTTATAAGCAGTCGCTCTTACACGCTCGTTTACGAAAAAATGATATATAATTAATTATGTGATTTTGAATAATAAGTGGTTACACACCTGCTTACAAAAAGTTGAGTTATAAATGGTTATCCGATTACTATTACACCCAGGAAAAGATTGGTTGGAATCCGATCAAAACCATTAAAATGAATTTGCCAGGACGTTATTTTGTTTGCAGTTGCCTACAAGTGAATACTACACCAAAACTATTTTACTAGGTATTAAAAATAGGTAAAATGAACTAAAAAACAATCCTTTTAACAAATTATTGGTATCTCCAATCAATTTTAAAATTAGTATCATTTTAGTAATTCTATGCAGTAGAAGCAGCCATTTATTTAGTGTATATAGTACAAGAAAATTGGTGTTACCTATAACCTTTATTAAAAAATTTTCAATATTCGAAAATAATAACTACAAATACGGGTATCCTAATCAAATATGACCTTAACCTAGAGTTTCTGTAGAACCAACCGAATTGTGGATTGTATTGCTAACACACACAACTATTGATTGGTATTGGTAAACGAATTTTTACTGCTGATTCATCAGCTTCAGACATTTTTTGTGCATTAAAAAGTTTTAGCATTTCAGCAGATGGATTAAACTTTTGACAATTGAGTAACTTGTAAAGTATATATTTAATTTAAGAAGAGCTTCTTATAACTCTTATTAAATTTAAATAACTTTAAAAAAATTATCAGGATTAAATTCTTAAATTCATAAAAATATGAAAAAGCAATAACATATTTTATCCCCAAATGATCCCCTAAAATTTCGTATCATCCCCAATAATTCCCCAGTTATACAAACTGAAGTTTTTATCCCCATTGATGATACAATTCCCAATTTGGGGATAAATCCCCCAAACTGGCAACACTGTTTTACATAAGTTTTCAGTAACACCAAAACGATGGTGTTGATATTGTGTTGGTTGCTTAAGTTCACAATAATATGATGTGGTAATGTACTGTTGTCATCCGTGATAAACGATTCATGATGTGATTCGTCTCACTATCCACATGCTTTTTTGCCATCGTGTTTTTTTTTTTTTTTGTTTGTACTGATTCAATCGTTATAAAAAGTAAAACCACACAACTTGTTATGGCTTGTAGGCTATCATGCGTCTTCAAATCTCACTTAAGATGAATCGTTCAGCTCTTTAATGTGAACAAGCTGCCGAATCTATTCACAGAGAATTTCTCAAATTTTAGGAGAGATTCAAGATTAATATTATCGATGATCCAACTTTTTCGGCACGATTAAAATAAGCGGTAGTTACTTTTTCTTCTCAGCATTAATTAAAAACATTGTTTATTAGTGGATTAGGTCTATTGGAGATACCACTTTAAAAATAGCGCCTAGGTGTCTATCCCAAGGATGGTGTGGAAATGATATCAACTCTGTTAATGAAACTTGGAGTTAAAGCTTTTCTATCAATGGAATTTCACAGAATCAAATTATTTTAAGTCGTTTAAAAGTTATGGACTTTTTAGTAAGACTCAAATTTGAAAACTCGAAGATTCTGGATCTTGAAATTGAAATGTTGATATTTCTGAAACAGGATCAGGTAGGATTTCATGGGATACGGTTTCTGCAAGGGCAGATCGCCCATAAAAAAATGGCATAGTCACTTTTTGTCGTCATTTTTTTCAAACTGAAATTTTCTTCTGTCCGAGTGTGAGAATAAACATTTTTTTTTCAAAGTTATAAACACATTATTAATTTGCAAATCAGACTAGATCTAGTTTCTGCCTTTTTTTATGGACATGCTTCATCTGTGATTTTCCATTAAATTGTATTATTGTTTATATTCTATTGGATTTTTTCTATATGATATTTTTTTTCAACAACCTGTCGGCTGTAGGAATCGAACCCATGCATTCCCACATTACAAACGTAACTATACTAGAGTTCGACAGCTTAACCATCTCACCCACGTAAGGCCTTGCTCATAGTGTGGCAAATTCATAGTTTTCTTTCCTATTCAGCTTTCTGTTTATTGTTTTTACTCTCAGAAGTGATCAAACAGACTCGCTAAATTTAAATTTAGAAAAAACAATGATTTTCGCATTAAATAAAAACTGATAAAGATAACTTCTTTCTAGGTTTAAATTACCTAAATATCCCCTAATGAAAACTGTACAAAAAATTGTCCAAAAATTGCCACTTACAGTTTTAAAAATACTGTAACTCAAAACATTTTATATGCGATTTTAAAGAGGACTTGTAAACCCGATCAAAAAAATTTATATATAGTCATATATAGTAATATCTTGTTATATCTTATAATATGTGAATATATATTTATGTTGTCGTTAATACCCTAGTAAAAATGATTTTTATATAATCAGATATGATTTTTATATAATCATTTATGATTTTATAAAATTATAACTGGTCAAGGATTGTGAAACATATATTTTTATATGATTATATCAAAAGATATTTAATTATATAAAATTATATTAACCAGATCCACCATTTTTCGGATCATAAAATATATTTTTTATATAATTATATTAACCCATAAATGATTTGACCCGGAAAATGGTGGATCTGGTTAATATAATTTTATATAATTAAATATCTTTTGATATAATCATATAAAAATATATGTTCCACAATACTCGACAAGTTATAATTGTATAAAATCATAAATGATTATATAAAAATCATATCTGATTATATAAAAATCATTTTTACTAGGGTAGCTATAATTATATGGTTCTTATATGGTACCTTATATAACAATATATTTTTAGATATTGTCTTATATTAAATTAGATATTAACTATATATGCTATATATAATGAGATATGACAGATCTATTGTCATATATAATTATAAATGATCAGTTCTTTCAGGGCAAATATGATTTTTTTGTGTAATATTTCTACATAAAATTTTTGCAATATACTTATTTTTACTCCTATTTTTAATACCAACAAAACAACTTGTGAAAAAGTGTTGGATAAGAGTATTTTGAAACACAAGGAAGCTTTTTCTGAAAATCCCTCTAAAAAACTTTAAAAAAAAATCCTCCAAAATGAAAATGTTTTTCTAAGTTTACGCAAGTCATACCTTATTTAAAAGACATTTATATTACCTTTCCAACAATATGTATGTATATTGCTCTAATCCCATTATTAATTTCTCAAATACAGACTGTTGATATTTAGACTTTTGAGCAATATAAATAGGCCTAGACCCTCCAACAAACATTTTTTTTTATTTTCTTCATCAAAAAAATTCCGTGAGTGAAATCATTTAAGATTTAAAATTTTTGTTTTTTTTGCAAGAAATCTATTAATTTATTTTTTCTAAGTCATGTATATATATTAATTTATATAATACGCAATAGCACTAACAATATTGTCTCATATGTATAGTCAGTCATTTTATATAGCTGTATGTGGCCGAGTAAGTTAAGTGAGCGACTACGGCTCCAGCAATCTGGGTTCGAATCCTGCCGACGGCGTTTTTTTTTTATTTTTTTATATGAAATAAATAGTTTTTTAATAAACAGATAGTTTTTAAAGTTTTTGTGTTATTTTTTTAAATTTTATTAAAATTTAAATAATACAAAATATATCATATGATAAATTTTGATCTCAATAAATTTTAACCCCGAACTGCCAAAATTAGCTTATCCAATTGGATCTAAATTAATCGCATGGGATATTTTGAGATCTATCAGGATCTGAATTTAAAATTATTGGATCTTCCAATTTTGAGATCTGATTGGATATAATTTAATCCTGTAATATATTTGAGGGATCTTATTGGATATTACTGGATACCTAATTTTTGAGATTAACTTGGATAAGATTAAATGTCGATCTAATAAGATATGACTACATATGCTAGATATAACATTTTTTGATCGGGCAGTTACAACATAAATCCTTCATATAAGTAAAGGCTTCACCAGTCTAATTGTAAAGTAAGCAACTGCATCTTTAACCTTCCTATACCCGCGCATTGGTCTGTGAGACCGACGAAACACTTTTTTCAAATATATTTATTTAAAGGCTGTTTAGTAAAAGACTGAGAGTCAATAAAATTATTGAAAATAAAATTATTGCATGGTATAATTTTTTTCATTATAATTTTAAGTTTAAAAAAAATATTATCTATCTAGGTTTTGTTAGGTAAAACTATAAAGAAACAGGGTTACAAACCTTCGGTCTGTGAGACCGCGCGCGGGTATAGGTGTTACAAAAATTAGCGATGGTTATAAAATTCAATGTATTAAAACAATATAGAAAATAATTTTGTCTACCTTCTATGCATTGAAACTGTTGTTAAGTAAAATCGTAAAAAAATTATGTTGAAAATACAGTTTTTTTAATTTATTACTTGACATTTAACTCTACGCACAAGAAAAAGAGAAAAAAACATAATATTTTTATTTTTCATACTCTTTTTATTCATTACAAGGGTGCTATATTACTTTATTACTTTTTTATTATACCTCCATACTAATTTGAGCTTATAAGTAAAAATTTAATATTTTGTTTTTTTTTTTTAATTTTTATTAACACAAAACTTTTACCTAAAACAGTTTGACGCTGGCAAAAAAAAATTTATTCGAACATTTTTTTTTAAACTTCATATAATTCCAAGAGAATACAAACAAATCATCATTTACAACATATGTGTATTAATGTAATTAAGTGCTAGATTTAAAAAGTGTAAATAATTAAATTTACATGTGATTTTTTTTTACAATACTTGTATGCTATGTGCTTTTCCACACTCTGCAATATATGTTTTTTTTAAGGTTTTCATATCAAATTATATGACATTAATTACAAGCCTAATGAGAGAACAATTAAACACATGAGTCACATGGGGTAATTACTTAGAACATTTGTTCAGGTTACTAAAAAAAAAAAGGAAAATTATTCAAATAATGGCATGGAAGTAACTAGTAGCAGTAACAATTGAAATATGTATCTAAATAAGTAAAAAGAAACAAGAAGAAGAAAAATCATGAATTTTTTATTACAACGGGTGGTTCAAAAAGAAAGAGAGTTTTGTTGAACAAATTAAGTTGGTTTAAATGTTAAAATAATAGCTCTGTTTGTTTACACTAGTAAAAACTAGTAAACTTGGAAAGTGCCGAAGAATTACCAAAACTGATTTTCTTTTCAAGTAAAATGAAAGAAAATGGTATCAGAAATAATAAATACTCGTAGAAGCCACTGAATTAAACAATTTGCACATTTCACGGTAAAAACCAATTTATGATAAAAAAAACTAGTAATAATAGCATGTAAACAAACATGCATAATATTTGTAATTTCTACTTTCCATTTCATGTCCTTTTTGAAACTTTGTGTAAAAACCAGGTGCAAAAATTGAGTCGCAGAAATATATCTTCCAATTTGCTTTGTAAATTTGAATACAAAAGATGAAAGCATGGGATACAAAATTTGTTGTGGACTATTATATTAAATGACGAAATTAGTACAGATTTATATATTTTGGTAATAGATATTCTAGGTAATGCAAAGTATAATCATCAAGAAATATTGTAACCTAAACTTACATTTAAAGTTACTTTTTCAAAAGAAGTACTGTTTGATAAAATTTATTTTTTGATAAAAAGTACTTTTTATAAAAAAAATACCTTTTAACAATTATCTTAATTTTTGCATTTCAAAAAGGAGTTGATTTATAGCTGGTTTTACCAAATCAGACAGTTCATATACGAAAGTACAAAATTCTCGTCCCGTTGATTTTTTGTACCTTATGCAATGTCTCGGTTTGAGTAAGAAAGTTATCATTTTCTTATTGCGGACAACTGAAGAGTAGAGTGATGTCTACGAAACAATTGTATTGTCTATCATGAAAATGATCAACCCTTTTTGAAACAACAAATAAAATCTAATATGACAATATCATATTAGAATTTGGACTTGAGGTAGAAGAATATTCTAACTAAATATATGAAAATACCTTTTCTTTAATAAAATATACACTCAAAATAGTTTGTAGTTTAAATTAACTGAAAATGTAATTTAAAATATATTAAAAATCAGTTGGAAACCGGTCTACTAACTTTTCATTTAAATCAAAAGAACTTTTCATTTATTTTTAAATGTCAATAAATTAATGAATGTTTTTTAGTTTGATTTGAGATAAATTATTTTTCAAATTAAAGAAAAATGATACAATTTTCACAAGTAAATTACAAAAAATTAAAGTTTTAAAGAGAAAAAAAACATTAATTTACCAAATAAAAAGATCAACTACACATACCCCTTATTCATATTAAAAACACATGATAAGGTTAACAAATTAACTTACAATATCTGCAAAAAAAAAATGTACACGTGTTCTGATGAAAAAACCGTGTACTGGTATGTACTGATTTTTTTTAGGCGCTATGAAATTATGCCAAAAAATGAGAAATGAATAATGGATCCAATAAAGCAGGAAACGAATTTAAGACGTATTTTCATCTTTTGTGGCCTTTTTTCATTTTAAAAAATGAAACAATGCCTCAAAATAAGAACGAAAAATGACACCAAAAATTTGGGTTCAAAATTTAGTTTTGCATGTGGGGTCAAATTACATTATGAAATTTCCCAGCAAAATCTTTCATTACCAAATAAGTGGTTATATAATAGAAATTCATAGCTCCACACAACTTATTTTTTGGCGTCTAAACTCATTATGTTTGTTTGGCGTGGTCGTTTTTATAAGTAGTCACGCTTACCCACTCGCTTACGATAAAATGAGAAATAAGTAGTTATGAGATTTTGAATAATAAGTGGTTACACACATGCTTACAAAAAGTTTAAATATAAGTGGTTATCCGATTGCTTACTTTATTCTTAAAAATAAGGAGTTAGGCAAATACTTAAGGAAATACATTCAGAAAAATCTAAGTTTTCTCTAGTGTGTAATTATAGGACTCGTCATAAAAATTTAAACATAAAACATTTTTACATATAATAAAAAAATTTAACTGTGTAAAAAGTACTTATTTAAACTAATACGAGTAAGTCATTATTTTATATTTATAAACAATGAATACAATAGGCCGTTATTAGGAAGTCATTATTTTATATTATAAAATAATGAAAAAGGTAATGATATATCATTTTTGGTAATGCAGGTAGTAATGAGGTGTCATTACCAATATTTTGCTGGGTTAGGCCCAATTTTTGAAAATGAAAAATTTGTGTGATATGAAATTTGGGGCAAAATTCTGGAAGTTGCTGATCACGAATCTGAAATGAAAAGTTTAAAATTCGAAATGGTGGATTCAATATAACGGTCACAAATTTTAAGTTTTTTATATATGGGCTTTAGAGTAATTAATTATATGTGTAGATCTAGGGGCCGCTGTCTTAAAATTCAAAATGGCGGATCCAATATGACAACAAATAATTTTTTCATTAAATTTCTGTCTTAAAATTTCCACCAGGTGAAGTTTTTGGGCAGCAGATTACGAATCTGAAATCAAATTTTATAAATTTAATATGGCGGATCCAATATGGCGGCCATAAATTTGAAATCGTAATGTATTGGGAACTAAATTATTCCTTATGTAGGTCTGAGGTCGCTGATAACCATGCGCGGTTCCAGCAATTAATATAAGGGGAAAAATCATACGCCACAGTAGACAAATACATTGAGTTAGACACTGAGGCGTATGATTTTTCCCCTTATATTAATTGCTGGAACCGCGCATGCTGATAACGAATCAGAATTGAAAATGTTTTGAATTTGAAATGGCGGGGCCAAGATTGTGGTAATGAATCCTAAATCAAAAATTTTATATTTTAACTGGTGGATCTAATTTTAGTTGTATCTGATTTAAGTAAGTTCTAAACACTTACGTAAGAAGTTATTAAAACTTTTTCGTTCGTAGTTTCCAGGATCTACAACGTTGAGGTTACGTGTTTTAAAAATTCCATTGTTTTTTTTATAATTTTTTAGGGGATGTTATTTTTTTATGATTATACTTTGAGAATAATTTCTTAAAAACTATGTGTTATTCAAAAACTTTTAAAATAGCCTAATTACAGATTTTTAAGCTAATTTGGCAAAAAGAATATTCACAAATGATTAATAAAGAAAAACTTATTAAACGCTTAAAGCAGGGTATAGCCTTAAATATCTGTTTGATAAAGTTTGGAAAAAGAAAACCACTGTAAAAAACTGAAAAACGTCAATTTACAATCATTAAATGAATTGTTTAAGAGTCATCCACCCAAGAATAGATGGAATACAACATTTTGTATCCAACCGAAACAAAAAAAACTGCAAAAATTCCAAGACTAAACTCTTTTTTCGAAAATTATCCCAAATTTGCATGAAAATAAAAACAAATTCAATAAAAGAGTGATGCATTTATAATAAAACCATACTCGATATTCGAATACTTTCAGTATTCGTAATATAAAAAATTCTTTACCACAATTTGTTCCCATTATTACTTATCAGTAATGTTTAAAAATCGTTTTTTAATATGTTTTGATTTGTAATAAAACATTTTAATTTCCAAAATTTACAAAACAATATATTTACCTACAATTACCGAGTCAATCGTCACTAAATTCATGTATCACTAACAATAAAAAGAGAGAATATACAAAGTGTTACCAGAATTAAAAACAGAATTAATAAACTTTTATTGTATGTTTTTAAATACAAATTTTTAATAAAGGTTTAATATATATATATTTGTTCCTTTTACTCCTGCAAGGAGCATAGGGTTTAATAGAGCTAATGAATGCTTTAGCAAATTCATGTTTTAAAGCTAATTTAAGAAGTTTTTTTTTAATTACAGCTAGGGTTTGGGATTTCCCGGACTTTTTTATTTCCCGGGAAACGGGAATAAAAAAATTTGATTCCCGGGAATCCCGGGAAATATTTTTTAACAAAATTGTTAATGAAAACCACCTATATAAATAATTTTTGTTAAAAAAAACACTATTTCAGTACAAATGCAGTCTGTATAGTGAGAATTCAAAGTAAAAATATCAGAATGTAGAACATTTGATTTCACATAAATTACTCTAAGCACTGCCAAATAAATTTCATGATTCCAGCAGAAAGCACCCACTACTGGACTGTCGGAAACAAACCGCTTTATCACATTTGGCTCATTTTCTTCAAGAAAAGTTGCACGAATATCAATTTCTTTTTGTGAACCAAATTTAGATGTCGGATAAACTACCTCCTTTAACCATTAGTCTTTTAGGGCAAATATTGCACTGCGCTCTATTGTCCTTTTTTGTAAAGTATTTCCATACTCCGACATTTTATTATTTAATAAAAAATAATATATTAGTTTGAAAGCAGGTGGAAT
This sequence comes from Leucophora obtusa, assembly GCA_949987735.1. Classification (NCBI taxonomy): domain Eukaryota; kingdom Metazoa; phylum Arthropoda; class Insecta; order Diptera; family Anthomyiidae; genus Leucophora; species Leucophora obtusa. The sequence continues at coordinate 84,575,067 of OX465299.1, forward strand.
TAAATATAGTAAATTTACTTGAAAACATTTTATTAATGGAAACGTTACTTATAAAATTATTGGCCCTTAATATAAAGGATTATTTTAAATTTAAAGTCGACTTTATTTTTAATCATACGGTTTTGTTCATTTTGTGTATGAAAGCCCTACAAAAATATTTATATTTTCAAATATTTTGATTGGTTGAAAATAAATTAACCAATCAGAATGCTCCAAATATAAACCGAGTCAAGGTATACTGCCACCCAATATGTTAACTAAAGTCGTCTTTAACTAAAATATACATTTTTTTTTTTTTTGTTAAAGAGAAGCAACACTCAGGAAATTCTTCCTATTAATTAACGTGTTGCTTCCTTTGGAAAGGGGATAGAGGAGAAGTGCAAAGGGCTTCAAATATGGCAACACTGCAATTGCGCGAGGTGTTGAATCTTAGAACAGTTGTTGCGCGCCATCTGATGAAGGGTTGGCGGACTTTGTTGAAGCTTTTTAGTTCATAGCCCTGTTATATTATTTTACTTCGGTGGGGTTAAGTGCTATGGGAACACCGAAGGAGGACGCTGCGATATGTATGAGGGATAGAAAAAACTCATGCATATTATTATTTTTCATAATTTGATGTTGCCTTGGTTGGGGCTCGAACCCGCAACCTTACTTGTAACAGTCCAACGCGCTAACCATTACACCACAGCGCCCCCAAAAAATTTAGATAAAAAGGGCGATTATTTGTAAGAAACAAAACTTTTTGTTCATATTTCTTTTAAACATTTTACCAGATTTTTAGGTTTTACTACTTACATTTTGAATCGGTTATGCGAAAAATCTTTATTACTTAAAAGGGAATCAATTACTTTTTTGTGTGTCAAAGAAATTGATTCCCTTTTAAAAAATTTTAACATTAACATTTTTGTTTTGGTATTTAAAATGTTTTTTATGACTAAAATTAAAAAATCCTATTCTAAATAAAAATAATTTAATATTTTTCAAATTTCCCGTTTTCCCGGGAAAAATATATTATTTTCCCGGGAATTCCCGGCAAACTTTTCCCGGGATTTCCCGGGAATTCCCGCCCGGGAATTCCCGAACCCCAAACCCTAATTACAGCGTATGTATTTAAAAATGGCGCTATTTAGATCCCTCCCGATTTTTTAAAATGGCCCATATCTCGAAAACTAAGAGAGATAGAGCAAAATCGATGCAAATTTCGACCCGTAACCGTATAATACCCCAGCGAAAGGGGTATCTCTATCCAAAAATGAACTTTGGCTGGGCCTTGGACCCTCAGAAATTTTCAATAAAAATTTTTCATTTCATAAAATGGCCCATATCTCCAAAACTAAGCGAGATAGAGCAAAACGGACAAAATTTTTGCTCTATTGGAGTGCCCTTATATGCCTTCACATGATATGGACTAGGCATGGGGAGGGTCCCGAGACCCTAAGTTTAGATAAATTCTACGACTCAGTATAATTACCTACAGATAAAACTGTAGTTTTACAAATTTTTTATTTAAATTTAGATTTGTTAAGTTTAACAAAAGAATTTTTGGAAATCAACAAATTTTATTTTAAGCCAAAAAACAGGAATAAATCTTGTTAAAGTAACAAATTTTTCTGTCCAGCCAACATACGTATTATTTTGAGTGTATGCATTGAATACATATAAGCCGTAAATGTAGAGAGGAATTCTCTTGAGAATATATTTGCCCTCTATGTTTCCGTACATCCATCTCTGTATTTTATTTTATTATTTCAGAGTGCTCACTAAGCAAGCTTTATTACATTGAGCATTAATTATAATTAATAATTCTAATACTCACTAATTACAATAATTATTAATGCTTTCGTTCAATATCAACTTTTAAAAAGTCGGAAAATATAATTAAAAATTTAATATAAGTAAATAGATACCACTATTAGAAAAGTCACAACAACAGAGTAGTAATTTGGAAGATGACAAAGCAAACTGTGATAATTTTATGTTGTTTTTTCTTTGAGATTTAAGATAAACATCTAACTTGAAGACATGAAATTCTCATTGAGTTGAAGCTAACAAATATTTCCAGAAATTGTAAAAGGTCGTCCCAAAATTATTTTTTTAGGCCAGCAAATTATTTATCAGGATTTTTTAAAAAATGTTTTGAGATTTTAGCACATTTATGTACATTAATAAAAAATTTATATTTTTAAAATATTTTTATAATTTTCTACCAGTTTCGGTTAATCGAGTAATCGTATGAAATTATTCGAATTATTTCTTATTCGAAATTTGGACATTTTAAATTATTCGAACAATTTTTGAGAAAAATTGTCCATTTTTTGTTGTCTATTTTGAAAATTTGTAACACAAAAGGCAGTTGGAAGTTTAAATGACAAAAGGAGTCAACTTTTTATTGATGAGAAATGCAATTTCAGAACTGATATAGTCAAATTGCGCCGCAGTCAAAATTTTTTTTGGAAAAATCGCGCGATTTTAGTTTCTTCTTTTTAATGTTAGTTAATCATACCTAAACTTTTTAGATGATATAAAAATGAAAGTTTTTGATGGCAAATGCAATTTCAGAAGTGATATACAGTTATTAGGCCGCAGGCAAAACTTTTTTAGTAAAATTTTTGCGATTTTTTAAAAAAAAAATTTATTGTTATTTATGTAAATGTCCAAATTTTTAATGCCTTTATCGACTATTGAAAAAAAAATAGTTTTTGAAGTCGTCGTGACATTTTCTATCATTGGAGTACCATTTTACCGTACAAAAAAAGTTCATCATTTGCAGTCCCCCCTCTTAAGGCACTAAAATGGCTCTTGTTAGGGCTACGTTTTATGGATAAAAAAAATAAAATTTTTAAAATTAAGAATATGACCTAAATCGTAGTATCCCAGTCAGAAAAATACAAACGGGAAAGCGGTGGCAAAGCACTTTAACAGGTGGTACAAGTATTGGCAAAAAGTGCTTTCCCATTCCCAAAATGATAACATCATTAGACAAAAGGACCGGCTGTTCAAAAAGCGCCGGAAAAGCACTGGAGGAACAAAATTTTTAAACGTTGGCAAAACCAATAAATAGGTGGTCTGGAAATATATTTTCCAAAATAAAATTAAAAAAAAGTTCATATAAATTTTTTTGACCCTGCCGTGATTTGAACCCAGGCCGTCAGATTGGCAGACGATTGCTCTACCCACTGAGCTAACGACACATATAATATTTAATGGCTAAACACATAAATGAGTTATAATAGATGGACAACTACTGGCTGTGCCAAAATGCTAGTACTGGCAAACAATTTTTAGTAACTAGTATGCCATCAGGGCAAAAAGAAAGTTGGTCTTGAAGGAGCTTTCCCACAAACAAAAAAATTAATTTAATGAAACAAAAAAAATTTTAAATTAAAAAAATCCAAAAAAAAATTTTTGCTTGCAACCGGATTTGAACTCGGAACCTTCCGACTACAAACATTTTTTTAACGAAGCGTCAGCATTTTTATAAAATTATTGGTTTTCCAGTGAATTGATTTTTGTACGCCTGGTAGCATTGGCTAGGTAGCACTGGATAACCACTGGTTGCAAACCTTGGCATATCACTCTAAGCCAATTCTTTTTTTTTATAAACCACCGAAATTTTTGTAAAAAAAATACTGGTAAAACGCTTTTCGCAAACGATGGCAAAGCGTCCCAAATGAGTGTTCTGCCAGTCATTTATTTTTAATACCATGGTTACCCAGTGGTATGCCAGTGCTTGATTTTTTGTACCACTGGCGATTTCTGACTGGGATGGTGTAGGGTTTTATATAGTCGGCATTGCGGACTTTATTTTTTTAGTTGTTACTAATTCTTTCAAAAAACCAAGGTTGGCAGGCAATACCGCTAAAATACCGTTATCGATTCAAAACCCTTTCAACTGACTACCATTACCCCTAAAATACCGTTACCGAAATAACCGAAACACCGTTATCCTTAAAATACTGTTACCGAAATAACTGGAGTACCATTATCCTTAAAATACCGATACCGAAATAAATGAAATATCGATACCCTTAAAATAGCGCTACCGAAATAAATGAAATACCGTTACCCCTAAAATACCGTTACCGTTATTTTTACTTTTCTGCTTTTGGTAATTTCACGTGGTTATTGAGTATTTTTTGTACATTAAGTTGATAAATTGGTTCTGTTTTTAATCTCGTTTGTTTTTTGTAAAAAAAATTGCGGGATGCATCGAAATAACTGCCTACCGTTACCCTTAAAAAACCGTTACCGAAATAACTGAAATATCGCTAACCTTTAAATACCGTTACCGAAATGATCAAATCACCGTTGTCCTTAAAATACCGTTACCGAAATAACTAAAAAACCGTTATCCTTAAAATACCGATACCGAAATAAATTAAATAGCGCTACCCTTAAAATACCGTTACCGAAATAATCAAAACTAGCTTTACCCTTATCGATAACCGCATCGTTTCGGTTACCATCCATGCAAAAATCTAATTGATTCTCATATATTTTTGTTACATATTTTGTTTGCTTAATTGTTTGTTAATTATCGTATTTTTTTCTCAAAACTGTAAACTAAATTTTTAACTAATATCTGTGTCACATGACAGATGTCAACTACTATTTACAATAATTAATAATTCATCAAATAAATTCAAATTTAATTGATGAAAATTTAAAATTGTTTTTTGTCGATTTTTACATTTCCATTTGTTTTTGCAACCACAAGCGGAAGTTATTTTTTTACCGTGATATGCGGATATGTGGTATGCTGTATGTGTAATTAATAGATTTTCATAACTTGTTAACATAACCTAAAAACATGTTAAATTTGAATATCTATCACTGGCACAAAAACTACATACATATCTTCCGTAAATAGAAAAATAGTATATATATTATGGGCAGGGGCATGAAAATAGTAGGTTCAGTATATTTAAAAAAAATATTTGTGTTGTAAAATTTATATAGACAAATTCTACACTAATTTAAAAATTTTACAAATAGACAATATTTTGGTATCAAATGCAATTTTTGTAATATCAGCTTTTCTAATTTATCATTCATTTACTTAAACTAAAGTGAAGTAAAATTTTTAACACCTTCGATTTTTGCTCGAAAATCCATTGTATTACTAAAACATGGTAACCACAACTTCCACAGTAGGTATTATGAAATTATTTAAATTAAGAATCTGTTGCACATACTCGTATTATTTAGCATTAGTTTAACAATATTTAAACGTAAGAGCAAACTTTAATTATAAATGTTATTTTTAATATCTTTCTCATTTTTTATCTGCAAAATATATTTTAATGAAAATTCTGATAGTGCAGAGTAAACAGTTTATATACCTCATAGTCATATTAGAAATGAGTAAGGAAAAAATACTTGTAGTAATAATAATAGGAATATCCCAGCAAACGTTTTCCTTTTTCTAACAACGAACATTTTTTTAACAATTAAAAATAATGTAACTTGATTAATTGAGAGTTTTGTTTAAAAGTTTTTTCGATCGAAAAAAAACGGAGTTTTAAGGAAAATCGACACCTTACCCCTAGTGTATTATTCTTCGAACCAATCAAATATTGTCAAGCTCAGCAACGAGCATGCAAGTTTTATTTGGGATTTGAGCAAGCAAAATACATCCGTTCATCTTTAGCATACAGAAAAAAACATGTTTTAATAGTTTTATAATTTTCAATAATTTCTTTCACGTTAAAACTTTTGCTACAAAAAATGTTGCTAGTTAACTTGACTTAATTTTAAAATCACTAACTTTTTGAACAAACACAAAAGCCTTTTTTTCGTTGCTGGAAGCAATTAAAACAAACTTGTGCAAATATATGTATAGTAGGTATGTACAAATTAAAAGTATGAGCAAGTATAAAGCACCTTTAGTATGGGGTTTCTCATGCTAAAGATAAATAAGAGGGCCGAGATTAAAAATATGTTATGTAAAAATAAAATCCTGTCAGTAGAAAATAACGTTAGACAATATTAGCAAAATGTTATTTAAAATGAGTGTCCCCAGCAAAAACATGATAATGACAGGCCATTACCATACGGATTACCAAGTAATGACAGGTCATTACCTTTTCCATTACTTCAAAATACAAAATAATGACTTACTGATATTAAGTTATAGAAGTACTTATATATTCATGCAAAGTAATCACTTACTGGTAATTGATTAAATAAGTACTGATTAAGTCTTTTTTTATATTAATATTTTATTTATTAAATTGTTTCGAACATTTTTCCAACTGAATAGAAAAATTTCCGAGGTAAAAAGTTTTTTTTTCCAATATGACCAACTATTTCACTTATTTCCAAACTTCTGAGTAACCACTTAATCTATCTTTATGAGTAACTACTTATTCTTTCGCTATGGGTAACTCGTTATTTGCACTTTTTTTGTAAGCGAGAGGGTAATGACCACCCATGAATTTTTGGACATCGCGAACAAAAGTACCCAGTGTAAAAACGGTAATGACATATCATTATTTTTTGGACTACCAGTAATGACACCCACTTACCTTCTGTATTATTTTAAAACATATAATAATGAGTTACTGATAATTACTTATTTTTATCATTATTTCAAATAGAAAATAATTTTTTAGATTTTTTTGAAAATTTTTTGAAATCTATTTTTAGACTCAATATTTTTTAAACACTGGTAAGGATATATGTAACCACATATTTTTTGATTTTTTGTATGTTGGCGGGTAAGCTTACTTGTGTGCAGCAGGTCAATTGTGTTTTTATCTATTAAATATTACATGTCGATATAGCTCAGATGGGAGCTGTTGACTGGCAATCTGTAGACCCAAGTTCGTTTCCCGCACCAGCAAATTTTATTTAAAAAAAAAAATACAATAAAAAACATTTTTTTTATATAATTTATTTTTTAGAAAATCTATTTTTAGACTCATTATTTTTGTCAGTACTGGTAAGCACATAGGTAACGATATATTTTTTGATTTTTCGTATGCTGGTCTGTGACGACAACTCATTATTTTTCGCGACACCGCCATATAAAGGTAATAAGAAATGTAATAACAAAAGTAACTAGTTACCATTACCAAGTATGTAGTTACATAACCACATATCTGGTAATGATTTTCTACACTGGGTAATGTTGCGAGTAAATAGCCTGGTAAGTAGTGAAACCCTTTCTGTGCTACTTACTCGCTTAATTACTAGGTAATGTCTGTTTTTGCTGGGTCTATTTCTATAAGATAAAATTTGAAATTAGAATTATACCAAAATCACTTTATACGAAGAATATCACACTTGAAATTTATATATATCGGTAAATAAACTTCATTTCAAAAATCACTTTTTTCATGCCCTTGAGATAAAATGGGTTAACATTGATATGGGTTAACATTGATATTTTATAGTTGTGAATCCTTTTATTTATTTAAAGTTTCCTTGAATTTGTTCATTTTTGATGACTGTCCGAAATATTAAAGAAGAAATTCTAAAAAGAAGATCTTAACCAGAGAAGAAAGCCAGCCGCCGTGAGCAGTTTAAGCTGCCGATTTTATTCGGCTTATTTCGGTTTGAAGTACCAATTTGCAAAAATTAAAAAATAAATGTCATTTAAAACAAATTTTGTACTTTATCATATTCAACCATTTCCAACCATCAAAACATAACACATTTCTTATTGGAAAAGAAAAAAAAAATTATAAATATAAGTTTCTAAGGCTACTTTGTTTAATAATCACAACAATTCAACGTTCTGTTTTGTAAACCGCACTTAAAAATTTAAAAATATTTTCATAGAAAATACAATGGAGACTCCGATATAAAAAATTCTTTTTAAAAATTTTCAGGAAATTCTTCCTATTAATTAACGTGTTGCTTTCTTTGAAAAGGTGATAGAGAAGAAGTGAAAGGTGATAAAAGATGAAGGTCTTCAAATATGGCAACACTGTAAATGCGCGAGATGCTGAATCATAGAACAGTTCTTTGGCGCTGATGGAGATTTGGCTATCTTTGTCGAAGCCTTTTAGTTCATAGCCCTGTTATATTATTTTACTTCGGTGGGGTTAAGTTCCATGGAAACACCGAAGGAGGACGATGTGATATTTATGAGGGATAGAAAAAACTCATACATATTATTATTTTTATAAATTAATGTTGCCTTGGATGGGTATCGCATCCGCAACCTTACGTGTAACAGTCCAATGCGCTAACCATTATAGCAAAAAGGTGGATAAAGTGTTTTTGTGTGTAGTTAAAACATCAGCACGAACTCAATATACCCTGTACCAAAAAGTGATACAAAGGAATACTCTCAAAACAATTCTGTTGTGTCAACCTGGTTGTCACAATCTAATTGCAATCAAATTCGGTTGCCACAACTGAATTCCAAACAAAATAATGAGTTTGCGGCAACCGAATCAATTTGATGGGAAAAAATCGGTTCCTACAACGGAATTGTTTTAAAAGTGTATAAAAAAGAATTACAAAAATAAAAAAAATTTACGGAAGCAAAATAAAATGAAACTCAGGTATAAACAAAAATTACATATTTTTTTCTTACTACCTCTAAATGCTGTGAAAAATTGGTTATGCCGAATCAGTTCCGGAACAGGTTCCGCAGAGCCGCTTGCTCTTTGTGACAAATTCGAACAAAAAACATCGAAGATAGAACCGAAATTAAAATGGGTTGCATATAACAGAAAAAGGTTCTATAGTTTGGAATAGATAAATTTTTGGGCCTCTCAGGCTGCCTTTTTAGTTTAGACTAGATTTTAGTAAAAACCTACCTACATATCGAGCCTTATTCGCCAAAAAAAAAAGCTTAAGCGACATGATTTTCAACTGTAGTTTTTTCTCCAAAAATTTTGTAGTTCTGGGAAGTACCGTTACGAATTTAAGCAAAAATATCTTAAGCGCACAAACTATAGTTTGTTTACATTTTTCGTGAATGCAAACTGTCGCTTAAGATTTTTTCTCTATTGAATAACTTAAAAACTTTGGACACTTTCGGGCATGTATTATGCATCTTTGGATGCGATGCTCAAATTTCTTTCATTTGACTCTTAATATGTTTATACATTTTGGACCCTACATTAAGAAACGGGAAAAATTAAAATTTGGTATTTTTGACCCCACCTTTTTAACCCCTAAAAGTGAGATTGGGCAGCTAAAAAGTAAAAACTACTTTTTATTTTTTTATCTTATATAACAGGTAAGGGCACGTAAATGGCTTGAAGGGCGAAATTTGGGCCGCACCAATTAATACATTACTCGACAAAAACAACTTTTTTGTGCAGCCTTCTGCAAAAAGGTTTTTTTTGAGAATTTTGGTCCCTGAGCCCGTTCGTTAGGTCAAAAAAGGTCCATTGAATAGCCTTCGTAATGCGGGTCTTTCTTTTTTATCCCCTGTACCAGGAAAATACTTTATGAGTCAATATTGTGGAGAAGAACATAAAAATCTTTCATATTTTTACGATTTTTTTTATATTTTTGATCAAAATATATTTAAAAATACAGGCAAAAACTCAATAAATGTTTTTAATATATTACCCTCCTTAATTCGAATCTGAAGTCAAAAAACTGTGTCGAATTAATCTTCGAAAATATAGTTTTCGTTATTTCAAAAAAATTAGTTTAAGGTTTTCAGAGACTATTAATTATAGAGATAGAAAATCAAAACTAACACTACTCACCGATAGAGGGCGCTGAAATTTAGTATTACCTAAACAACTATTTAGTATCCGTTTAGTACCAGCTGAGCATATATTTCAAAACCTAAAAACTGCTCAAAAAAAGGAAAAAAAAACGCGGAATATATTCAAATAATAAAATTTGAGATATTCGTTTGTTTTTTTTTTTTGCTTTGTTGTTTGTTATTATTTAAATTTAAATAAGAAAAGAAAATTGTAAATTTTTTGAACAAAGTGCCATCTAGTGATAAAAATATTTTTATAGCTTATTTTTTTGGTGATGCCACACCCCTGCAGGTTTTCACCAATTTTCCGAATAATTTTTTATAGAAAATCTGAATGTAAATGAAACATTTTCGTATCGAAAATTTATAACAAATATCAAATCTCTCAGTTCCCGCATTCCCGGGAATTTTGACCGGGAATCCCTGGATTTCAAAAATGCAGATTAGAATAATAAAGTTAATTATTTTAAATTTTCTTATGCAAAATTTTCCAACCTTTTGAAAATAGTAAACATTTTACATTACAAAGAAAATATAATAGGCTCCAACAATGGAATTTGTAAAAGCAATCACATTTTCTTTTAAATTGAAATTTTATTGCAAACAATTTTTCTGTTTGAAATATTTGTAACTCGATTGTAAATTGTTATCTTTCATATAAAACTTATTTAAAAATAAAAATTCGTAGTTACAAAAAATTTGTATTTACAAATTTCTTTTTTGGTGCCTTTTTAAAGTTTTTTTTTGTATTTACAAATTTGGTATGAGAAAGGTGTTTAAAAATTTAATTGAAATTTTGTCAATTCTTTCTGTGTAGGCTTGTTCGTCTACTTACTACAATTTGTTACTTTTCCCACAACTGGAAAAATTTAAAGAGTAACCAAAACAATGATTGAGAAAAAGTAGCAAGATTTTCGAGTTAACGAACACACTGATCAATTTGTGTACTTGATCGAACTTTTTAAGTTCCTTTCAGTGCAGCCCAAACCACATCGTGAAAGTGCCAGTGGACAGTGGCAGTGCTGTCAAACTTTGTTCTTGAATTTCGGGAAAACGATTTAATATTTTTGAAAATTTTTTATTGCGTTTGGTTTAAAAACAGCTCTTGTTTATTTAGAAACTTTTCCAATTTCTCGGCAGTGACAAACAGAGAAGATACAAAAACTGCTTTATCGACAAAACGTCGCACTGCGGTCGACACTGCGTTTATGTGGTATAGGCTTTAGGCTAGTTCCCGCTTTCCCGGGAAATCAAAAAGTGCGGGATTTTGCATTCCCTAAATGCAATATATATTGATATATGGTATCATTTAAACAATATCATACATTATGATATATGGTGCCATTTCAACAATATATGGTCATATATGGTACCTTATGAACAACATGTTTAATACAGTTCCAGATATGATAATATATGCTACCATATATAGTACCATATACTTTGATATATCGTATCATTTAAACAACCCGAGTAAAAATAGTTACATATAGTTATATATGTCATTTAGGTCTATCTGTTTAAATATACAGTTTCATCCGAAGAATGGCCCGATATATTTTTATAAATCGTTTATCAATTTTTACCTAATTGTATCAGTTTAGATCTGACCTGATTAAATTATGTGTTAATCAGATGAAATTGTATCCGATTTTTGACCTGATACAATTTTATCGGTTTATATGTAATGGTGTCAGGTTTGGTCGTAATTGGTTCAATTTTATATATGTAAATAAAATATAATTGTATCCGACATTTACGTTATACAATTGTATCAAAGTTTTAAACTGATATCAGGACAAAATTTATATCCCAATTTTGACCTGATATAATTTTGTATACAAATATATCTATTTGGACCTAAACTGATACCATGTGATATAAACCAATAAAATTGTATCAGGTCAAAAATCAGATACAATTTCATCTGATTAACACATAATTTAATCAGGTCAGAACTGATACAATTAGATAAAAGCTGATAAACAAGTGATACAATTTTATCGGGCCATTTTTCGGATCAAATGGTACATGGACGACTCTAAGTTATATATTACCATATAAAGCTCCATATTATTTGTTTTTTAATAGAGAACATACCATATATGGTGCCATTTAAACAGTATATTGTCATATATGGTGCCATTTAAACAATATATGGTCATATATGGTAACTCAACTACAATATTAACTGTATTTCAGAAACTATTAATTGTATTTCAGAAATTTTAAATGTATTTCAGAAATTATGGAATGTATTTCAGAAATTATTAATTGTATTTCAGAAATAATCAAATCTATTTAAGAACTTGTTGATTGTTTATCATAGTTAATAGAGAAAAATTTCTAAATTACATTTCATAATTTCTGAAATACAATTGATAATTTCTTAAATACAGTTTGATAATTTCTGAAATACAGTTGTGAATTTCGGAAATACAATTAATAATTTCTGAAATACGATTGATAAAACTGAAATTCAATTGACTAGTTCTGAAATACAATTCATAAATCTGAAAAATAATTGATTATTTTTAAAATACAATTGATAAATCCCAAAAACTTGATACAATTGGAAATAGTTTAGAGCGTTAAAAAGATGCAAATAAAATTATTTTTATTTATTCAATTTAATAATAAAAATATAATTTTATAAAAACTTTTATAGAAAATAAAATTATAATTTTATAAAAAGAAATTAATTTCATAAAAAAAAATGCATAGCAGTGAACGGTATCGAACTCGTTACCTTCTGAGTTTAAACCTTATTTTAACAAAATATTGTAATTTTTATAAAATCGGTGCTCTGCCAAAGTATTATTTTTTGAACTGTTGTCAATATCTGCCTGGAATCTTATTTAATCCCAAATAAATGGAGATCTAACGTAGTACCCAAATATAATGCGATCTGCCATTTTAATACTGAAATAAATTGCTAGATCTAATTCTATCTGCAATTTATGGGATAAATTAAGATTTTACCAAATCCCCAAATAATTCACTGGATTTAATTCGATCTGCAATTTATCGGAAAAGTTAAGATCAATCCAGAAATATATTACTGGATCTAATTCGATCTGCCATTTTTCGGATCAAATTAGATCTAAGTTTATCCACAAATATATTGCTGGATCTAATTTGATCTGCTAAAATTGAGATCAAATTAGATTTAAGTTTATCCGCAAATATATAGCTGGATCCGCCATTTTTCGGATCAAATTAGATCTAGGTTTATCCCCAAAGATACCATTGGACCTCCCAATTTTGAGATATAACTTGATCTTAGTTTATCCCCATATATACAATGGGATCTAATACGATATGATTGGATACACCCAATTTTGAGATCTAATTGGATCAGCTAGATACTACAGCAGATCTTAAACAATATCAAATTGGATATGATTAGATATTGCGCGAGATAATTTTTTTTTACTCGGATAAATTTTAATTTACTTTAAGGAACTTAAATAATGTAAAAGATAAACCCAATAGAGTGACATTTTTTATTTAATTTTATATAAATAAAATTTCACTTAAATATAAATGTTATTGCCAATCATGCCAATTTTTGTATACAAAATGTTTATTGAAAATCATAAAAGTTTTAAAAAAATATACATTAAATAATAATAAACCTAAAAAGTTGCAAATACAACGATGCACAATCAATTGGTTAAGCACACAAGTATGAATATTGAAACTGTTGCAGATATATAAAAATGTGACATTGCAGCACGGAGACAAAGCGCTACATCAAACTCTACTTCATAGCAGCAGTTCTCAAATTGAAAACTTTTAAAAATAGTGTTTTCATAATTTTGGCAACATATTTACTAGAAATATTCCAACCTTTACAGTCTAAAGTGTTAACAATTCGTTAAACTGTATAAGAGCGTGTAATCTTTCTAGCGACATAAATTTGTCCATCTCTTAGTAGTTGTCAACGGATTGAGAATCACAACTCTGTAGCATAATATCAACTATTTATACTTAAATATATTAACTTTTTATATTCCACCACACAAATTCTTTTTGTTAAGCAATTTTATAAATTGAAATTGTGAAAATAAGTGAAATGTTTACATGAAAATTTTGTATGATAAATATTTAGATGGATAAACATATACAGATGTGTGCATTTTCTTGACATTTGCCATACACAGTAATAAGCGGTATAGTAAATATGACACTCTTGTCATTTTTATAATGAAAAATAACACAAAAACTAGACAGCAGTATAAAAATATAAACTCCAATTTATAGAAACAAAATGAAATGGTTTGGTTTAACAGTGAAATATTTTAATGCACCTCATTTCAAGAATGGGATAACTACCAATGTTTAGATACAATTTATATAATGTATTTTAATAAAATTTTAACTCCTAATGAAATAATTTTGTTTTAGGTAAATTTTTATTAGCACTTACATTTACAATGACTGTTTAAAGCATGGGCGATAATACTCGAGGAAATAAGAAAGTTAAAAGCACTATAAAAAAATATTTTATTCAAATATTGTTTAATTTGATATAATTATATTTAATCGGCTGTGGTGTTAATGTGTTATCATATAAAATTGTATATAATTTCAACAACATAAATAAAAGTACACAACTTTGATGTAATAACATTGGGTTAAATTTGTATTAAATTTAAGTTATACATTTTAAAATATACAGTTTTATGTGATGTCACATTAGCCACACCTAATAAGATATAATTATATAAAATTATGCACTATTATATTAAAACCATTTCTACCGATTTTGTTATACCCCCCATGGTGTGTTTGTGTCAATAAATATAAAACTAAATATTACAGCAGACAACACCAAAGATATGAAAAAAAAATTGCGGTAAAAAGAAATTTTATGTAAAAAAAAATGTGGGGTGAAAAAGAGTTAAAGGTGAATATTGAATATTATTCGCCTTTAATTGCTCACTACATATGAAATTGTGTTACAAAACATTAATTTGTTTGCAAAATTTAAAAGTACCTTCACATTTTCACTCACAACTTTTTAATCGCTAAACCGATTAATAGTAAGGGCAGTACTGTTCGAGAGGCTCTCCATTAATCTAGTTAAACATAACCAATCCTGCTTGAGAAAGTATCAAGAATATGTCTGTTAAAGTAAGATTTTTCGATTTCCATTAATTACAAGCCCACAGGTTTGTTCTAGGCTCAAAATAGGAAAATTCAATTCATAAAAAACATTGAAAGTTTCTTCCCAAGGTCGAACAATTACAATTGCAGTTAAAACAAATTCAACAGCATTACTACACAAATAACTGTTATTCAGTAACTGCAAAACTATTGTAATTCTTTTCTGACTTTTATGATTAAGCAGAAAATAGTGAATTAAAGAAATGTTAATTCTTGTTTTGTGTGTGGATTGAGTTCTTTCCACGACATTTTATGATAATTGATTATTTTGTAAAAAAATTTTGTAGGATTTGCCGGTTTTCACCAAATTTTCCACAATTTTCCTAAAACTATTAATTAAATGGTATTATACTATAATTACCTTTATTTAGAATTTAAAAATATTTAACCCTTAATGTGCTGGAGTCAAAAAAGGTCCATAAAGCGTAATTTAAATTGTTACCCCAGGTATCTAAAATTTTTAAATTGCTCGAAATAAATATGCCTCTTGATAAAAATTATTATTTTATGTAATTTGATCTTTAAAGGGTTAAAGTTTCGTCTTTTCTCCAAAAAAGTCCCAAACAGTTACTAGGAAACTTACAGGATAACTCCATTTAGCATTGGCGGACTTAGGCCGGTCTGGGTTGGGCTAAGCCCACCCTAGACTGATTTTTGCCCACCCCAGAATTTTTATAAAATCTACCTACAATTCTTTTATCTATGATTTTGATGGCGTAAAGTATCACAATATTACTTTTTTTTAATATCAATTAATCCTGTGTTTTTGGTTTGGGAAAATGTCTACTGGTTTCCTAGGCAGATAATTTGTTGAAATCTAAGGGTCAGTTCTATAGTCAGAACTAAGATCTATTTTTGTTTTAAATATTTCTTAAATAAGAAATGTTGTTTAAAAAATTCTTACCTAATAAATATTTAAGAAACAAATATATCTTAGTTCTGATTATAAAATTGACTATAATAGTTTTTCTTTAAGAAAAATTATTAAAATCGCAAAGTTGTTCAATAACACTATCCGACAGTCAAAATCGGGATGGGATGAAACCAACGGCAAATGTTATATCGGTCAAAAACAAGTTATACGTGTCCCGGCGTTTCGCTGGGTCACCCCTAGGAATCGAGATATATCTTTTTTTGACATAACTCGAAAACCACTAGTCCGATTTTGCTCAAACAATTTTAAAAAAATTAAAAATTACAATTCCTTTAATCTGTTTATATTACGTTTTTCTATATACTCAACAGTTTTGCCGGTAAAAATAAATGTTTGTTACCGCTACCATAAAAATCAATAACCTTTTGTATATTACTTTTTTTTAATATTTTAGGCAAAAAATATTTTTTTCTTCATACATTTATTTTTACCGGCAAATCTGTTGAGTATATAGAAAAACGTTATATGAACAGATTAAAGGAATTATAATTTTTAATTTTTTTAAAATTGTTTGAGCAAAATCGGACTAGTGGTTTAATTAGTTTATATCTAACAAGGAAGTTACTTCAAAATAAACAATACTATGTTATTTTAATGAAATTTCAATATTTTGTAGAAACAAAAATTGTAAGATGAACATCTCAATATTTTTGTCCACCTCGGTAATTTTAGTGGCCAGAATATGGAATAATTCGTCCGAGGTGGACGAATTAGACAGGTTGATCTTAGATTTCTTTCTCTATTAAATATCTAAATTTCAAAATAATCTGAGAATATAGCTTGGATACATTCCTTGTACGAGGTTTTATTCAGAAAAATAAATGCACTATTCAGAGTTTTGTATAAAAATAAGGCGATTTTGATAAGATAAGCTATTTAATTTTGAAAATTGTGAACATTTTATTAGAAGGCAAGGAATCATTTTTAAGTTTTTTTTTTTGTGCGAAAAAATTGTAAGCATAATGCCGAACGTGTTTTTTAAGATTAAGAGTTTGAGAATGGGCAAATAAACAGCAGAAAATTAATGGGTCGCTTGCCCACCCCAGAAAAATGGTCTAGGTACGCCTATGCAATTTATGCAAACTTTCCGAATTTACTAAATTTAGAAATGTGATAGAGGAAACTAAACTAACAAACATACGACTAAATTAAACTAATAAACATAAACTAGTCATACTTTTAAGGGTTAAACGGTCCCAGTTTTCTTTTTTGCACTTTTGTTGTAGACGCTGACAAATTCAAACTCCCAGCAATTCGAATTTCCAGAAACTTGAATCTGTGTTTTTAATAAATGGGACGCTCTAAAATTAGAGCGTTCAAGAAAATCGTTTAGCCTAATTCTTCCACCAGATATAACAAACCAAATAGTACAACAATATTAAACGCTGTATCCAACATATATCAGGACGCAACAAATAAATCTTTGCGTAACGGTGAATATCCGAAAACGGAAAGTCGTCTTTATGAGTGATTTTTCAACCATGAAAAGAAGTCTACATTGACTGATCTTAAAGGATACAGCTAAAACAATTTTTAGTGAAAAATATCCCGATAAAGATGAAAATTCATTTCGAGCACGTGATGGATGGTTTATCAAATTTAAAAAGCGGCACTGTATTCGGTTTTAAAAAATTGGTGGCGAGATTCTGTCTAGTGATGTTTACTCGGTCACTCCGTTTATTCACAGATTTCGTGCAAGGGTAGCAGAGGTGGGATTAAGAGAGTCGGAAATATATAATGTCGAGGAAACCGCATTATTTTTCCGTTGCCTACCAGATAAAACATATATTTCTGTTTTCGTAAAATGCGCTCCTGGATATAAAATCCAAAAAGAACGAAGTTTAATCTTACTTGGAGCAAATTCTAATAGGTCTTACAAATTAGTGCCATTGGTTATTGGAGAAGCTAAAAATCCAGGGTGTTTTAAAATATTTAATAACGCACTTCATTACGACTTTTCCAAAAATGCTTTGATGACATCTCAGATCTTTCATAATTGGTTTCATAAGTATTTATTAATGAATTAAGGTCAACAAAATTAATTGAAAGTTAATAATTTTCAAATATATTTTTCATGTAACAGGTCATCCGCTTTTCAGAAGCAAATAACTTGACGCCGAAGTACCTTTTGCTTATTAATAACGGAGCAGTTATGCACCAATTGAGAAACTGCAAAGCGACAATGGAAACATACTTGCATATTTCTTTCCACCAAATGTGACAGCAGCTTTGCAACCAATTTCCATTTACCCCCTATCTATTACAACTATTATAGTGTGATTCCTGAGAAAACTCGATATTAATCGAGAAAAGTCATTACCGTCACCAAAAGCAATAAACTTTGACACGAGTGGTTTAAGCCACTTACGATAAAAGAGAAATCACTTTCTTTTGAAATGTCTATGAATGGACCGACTTCAGCGCTCCGAAGGAGACTCTTTCAGATCTCCATAGAAC
Organism: Leucophora obtusa; assembly: GCA_949987735.1. Lineage (NCBI taxonomy): Eukaryota > Metazoa > Arthropoda > Insecta > Diptera > Anthomyiidae > Leucophora > Leucophora obtusa. The sequence goes on from OX465299.1 coordinate 84,593,312, forward strand.
GACTTTATGAAAGCCATACTGTCCATCATTAGGAAGTTGGTTGGTCTTTAGATAATTAACGATGCTCTACATAACCTATTCCATCATGATAGAAAAACACCCATACGCTATGGTGTGTCAAAAAATGTTGTCAGTGGTCGCGATAGCGTCGAAAAGAACTGGTATACCCTTTTGTGTATAATCTGTGACTATCTTTCGAATACGATTCCTCCAAACGATTTATTTAACCATAATTTAGGAGAATGCACCCAATCAGACACATTAAAAATAAAAAACAAAAAAAACCCCGCTGGTTATTTGTTTGTTGATATAACGGTTAAGAATGCTATTTTATTTTTCTACACATTTTTATCATTTTCTTGTTGTAGTTTATTTTCCAGTTTTGTTAGCGCTTTTAACTATAATTTTCTTTATTCATTCGAATATTATCCTTTTCGAATTTTGTCATAATATTTATGGAATTACTTAATGGCTTAGGGAGTTTATTAGACAACAATATTTTAAAAAGGTAATCTGAAAAGTGCTTTATAATAGAACAGTTTACTGTCAATGACAAAAATGCTACAAAACTATATTAAATTCTAAGAAAATCTCAATTTATATATTTATAAAGAATAAGTACTGAATTTTATAAAAAAAATGTATAGAATACATAAAGCAAGACCACATTTTCAAATAATCACGCCGAGAATTACACAAAACATTTGCTTGCAAACAAAGAAGAGTTCCCAAGACTTAATCCTCCAATAATAATTATGTTACTGCTTTTGATTGGCCCTATGTTCCACTGGGAATTAAAGGATTAGATATATTTTGATTGGGATGAAATTTTTACCTGTAATTTAAAAACAAATAAAATTTTACTTAAAAACAGGACAACTTACATTTCATTGAATTCGACTTATTTATTGTATTCTTTTTTCAAAACATTGACAAAAATTACTTATATGCATTTTTTTTAGCTTATTTTTTTTTGACAAAATGTCTTCAAAAAAGGAATTCCCAGTATTTTATGTGGTTTATATTTTTATTGACCTGCGAATGTATACTATAAAAAATGCTTGTAAATCAGTGGTCGGCAGAAAGACAGAATGTGAATGTATTGGTGTTTTACACTGTGAGAAATTAGTTTATTATTTTTAAATTTATTTTTGTATATTAAGAAGATGAATTAATGTAGAAATGAAATAATAAATGCATGAATGAATTAAAGAAACAAAAAAAAAATAATTCATACTAATTTAATTTTTTTAAATAATTCATAATAAATTTTATTATACTAAAATATTAATTAATTTAATTAAAGTTAATCAATTTAATTAAAAATATTTATTTTTTTGTATACCCGATTAAAAAAGATGATATGGTGACATATCTAATTTGATGAAATACAATAACTAATCACATACAATTTAATCCGAAAAATGGTGAATACAATTATATCTACGTGGATCAAATTGGATTTAATTACTTTAAATTATATACAATTTAATCCGAATTTTGACCAGACATTATTGTATGAAATAATATCTTAATATTTAAAATTTGATGCAATTAGGTCCAGTTGGATAAAAATTTTCGTATTTCTGTTTTTATTAAATATTGTACTGAAAAACAATGGGGAATTCACGTAAGGTTGCTTGTATCGTGTGAACTAAGCAAATCTAATAAGTTTGCGAGTCTTGATGTGAAACTGCATACATAAAAAGTATCTACACATTAATCAGTACTTATACGAGCTATAGTATAGTTTAAGAATAATCCATAAAATAAAAAAACTCTAAATAGAATTAAATTTCAAATAATTTCCATAAATCATTACTGGATTTTTCACTAAAGGTGAGATTTTCATTTTGAAAGTGAGAAAAGTTCAAATGAAGCTTTTATTTTTGGGCTTTCACTTAAAAAAATGAGAAAAATGTCATGAAATAATCGTTTAAAAATGTTTTAAATTTGTAAATAGTGTATGTATGAATTAAAAAACTACATTTCACTAATAGGGGGAATTTATTATTAGGTGTTTAAGTTATTTATTACACAATTTTAGTCTTCTTGCGGGTAGACAATTTTTTTGTTTTAATTTCATAGGATATTTTGATATCCTTCAAGCCTATGGATAAATTTGGTGGTACGTCATTCCTAAACCAAAATAATTACTTCGAAGAATTGGCTAACTTTTATTAATATGACCCAATATTCAATTTAAAAATAAAAGAATTTGTTGTTTCGATGTAAATTTATAACGTTTTAAATGAAAATGAATTTCAATTTGAATTTACTAACGGTGGGTCTCATACTTCAGGTTTAAACTTTAGTTAATAGTTAACCCAAAAAAAATTGTTGTTGTCTTGTGTAAATTTTTTTGACATTTTCTTTTGTTTATAGTTAAGTTAAAGTTAAACCTGCAGTATGAGACCCACCGTAAGATATTAATAGTTTATTTGAAGCAAGACTATAACATAAATTATATGGGGGAAATATATGTTTCTTTTTTAAATCAATAGACTTGTTTTGTTGCTATATATATGTGGTACGAAATCCCATATAAAGTGTTAACTCTTTTAACATAATATTTTCAACGTCGATAATGTATGGGTAACTGTCAGATAATTTCACTCAAATTTTATACAAAAGTATTTTGCCAGTTTTCGTGTTCATGTTTTTTTTTTTTTAAATCACTTGAATTTTATATCAAAATTTGTTTTTGTAAAATAATATTTTCCAATTAAAAATCCATTGATTTCGATAAAATCTTAAATTAAACATGAAACTGGGCTATTTTTGGTCTTACAATTTCAATTCCATGGGCGAGATCTTATTAAATATGACAACATATCTAAAAAGATATATTTAGATATTGGGTCATATAAAATTTGTTCGAAAGACGAAATTTATGTCTTATTATATATAGTGCCATACAAAGCAATATATAACGAGACATAATTGTATTAAATAATATAAAATAATGTATAACCCGTTTTACTCGGGTATAAATTATTTATTCTTAAAAAATTATTCCATTAGTTAGTAAATTTTATGAATTAAAGAAATAAAAATAATTCATAATAAATTTCCTGTTCTTGTAAAATTTTAAGAGTGTAAAATTTTTCTAAAATTTCTTAAACAAAGCGACATCAACCTGCTTTGTTGAAAGCTATCATGCTAATGAATTGAATATTTTTATTTGTTATGCTCTTAGTTGAGAATTTTGTTGTCATTCGTGTTGTGTACGTGTGAAAAGCCGATTATGATCGGCCACTGGTGGCTATGGGTGCCGAACACTGTTGTAAATTCACTACTATAAAATTAATAAATTTCTGTGTAATATACTTAACTCATAGCGACAAACACAAAATGCATAAAACTATTTTGTACACACTTTCATATACACTAATAAAAACAAGTTAGTACAAAAGTCTGTTAAACGCGTTCTGATTAAATTGAAATAATTTTTCTGTTATTTTCTCTAAAAAAGTACGTACAAATAAGTAAAAATTCTGCTAAAATAACAGGAAATAGTACATTTATTTCCGCCAGCACAATTTTGACCTATTTGTACGGACTTTTTTTATGAGTGTACATAGGGTGACCGGATCTCATAGAGAGGGAAAAAAATGTCGGAATCTTGTTCGTCTGGACCCCACAAAACGATTCCCCTTTCCAGATATTGAGATAGCCGAAATTTGAGCTCGATGGGAGTATGTTAACCCGTGCCGCTGAGGGCTCAAAGTTTGAAATACGATTTACAAGGCGAAAAAATCACTTTTTTGGTTTTTTTTGAAAATACAGGCTCTTAAATAACTGTATTTTTCGAAAATATAAATAGAATCATAATCTAAACTGAATTCCCTTTCTGGTAATGTTTAAAAATCCAAAATCGGTTTGAAAATATTTCGGTAATTGCAATTTCCTCAGACCATTGTAGGGTTAAAATGAGATAAATTATGAAAATCGAAAAAAATAAAATATTTCTTTCAAAAATTTACAAGGTTATACTCTAGTTTCATTTTTAAGATCCACAAATATTCAGATGAAATTTTTCGTCTCTTTTGGGTTACGATAACCTAGTCCCAGGTATGGCCAAAGATGGGATTTGTTTTTTTATAAATTTGCAAAACTCTATTTTTGAGTTTTTTAAAATTTTGTTCAACAAAATATAAAAAAAAGTGGTCAACGCATAGGGGTTTATTAAATACACCTCAGAGAATAATTCTGCTGAAAATTACACAAATCCCTCTTTTAAGTTAACTGTGACGGAGTTTTAAATTTGAAAATTTTAGAGGAAAGTGTGATTTTGGCCAATAATAAGATGATAGTATTAATTTTTGTGTTTTTAGCTAGGTGGAACAAAAGCACTTCCGATTTCATTTAATCCTGATACAGGAGATTGTTTTCCGAAAATTCTGTAAAACTCCGACAACGTTAACCCTTTCTTTACCAAGGTCAAAGGTGATTTTTCAAATTTTTCGATTTTTCCTGGAAGTATACCAAAACAATGTGTTGTTTCTGGCAGAATTTGGTGAAAGTTGTCCAAATAACTCCGTTAACACCAAATTTTATACATAGTAATAAATAATTAGAAATTAACCATTATAGGCACATGGGGTCAAAATGACCCCAAATTTTTGAAATGTAAAAAAGTGTCATTTGACATGAAAATCTATATAAAAAGCTTTAACTAAGCATTTTCCGAAAAAAAAATCAAAATTTACCTGTTTGAGAGCATGATGTCAAAATTACCCATTTTTTATGGTAAATAACGCTGGTTTGCTTAAAAATGCATTTAGAAACCATAAAAAAAATCGAAATTAACTCCTTTCTTCACATTTTTTAAACAACAATTTATGGTTTCTATATAATTTTTTCAGCCAACCATCGTTATTTAACATAAAATATAGGTCAGTTCACAAACAGGTTAATTCATGTTTTTTTTTTCTAGAAAATGCTTAATTAAAGGTTTTTATATCGATTTTCTTGCCAAATGGCACTTTTTTACATTTTAAAAATTTGGGGTAATTTTGACCCCATGTGCCTATAAGGGTTAATTTGTAATGTTTTATTACTATGTATAAAATTTGGTGTTAAAGGAGTTATTTAGACCAAATTCCGCAAGAAAAAACACATTGTTTTGGTATACTTCCACGAAAAATCGAAAAATTTGATAAATTTTACTTTTGACCTTGGTAAAGAAAGGGTTAACGTTGTCGAAGTTTTACAGAATTTTCGGAAAACAATCTCCTGTATCAGGATTAAATGAAATCGGAAGTGATTTTGTTCCAGCTAGCTAAAAACACAAAAATTAATACTATCATCTTAATTATTGGCCAAAATCACACTTTCCTCTAAAATTTTCAAATTTAAATCTCGTCACAGTTAAATTAAAAGAGGGATTTGTGTAATTTTCAGCATAATTATTCTCTAAGGTGTATTTAATAAACCCTTATGCGTTGACCACTTTTTTTTAATATTTTGTTGAACAAAATTTTAAAAAACTCAAAACTAGAGTTTTGCAAATTTATAAAAAAACAAATCCCATATTTGGCCATTCCTGGGACTAGGTTATCATAGCCCAAGAGAGACAAAAAATTTTATCGGAATATATGTGGATCTTAAAAATGAAACTAGAGTATCACCTTGTAATTTTTTGAAAGAAATATTTTATTTTTTTCGATTTTCATAAATTATCTCATTTTAACCCAACAATGGTCTGAGGAAATTGCAATTACCGAAATATTTTCAAACCGATTTTGGATTTTTAAACATTACCAGAAAGGGAATTCAGTTTAGATTATGATTCTATTTATATTTTCGAAAAATAGAGTTATTTAAGAGCCTGTATTTGCAAAAAAAGCCAAAAAGTGATTTTTTCGTCTTGTAAATCGTATTTCAAACTTTGAGCCCTCAGCGGCACGAGTTAGCATACTCCTATCGAGCTGAAATTTCGGCTATCTCAATATCTGGAAAGGCGAATCATTTTGCGGGGTACAGACGAACAAAATTCCGACATCGATTTTTTGCGGTCACCCTAGTGTACAATGATATGTATGCACAGTGCATAGTACGGGGACATTTTTTCGATCTACAGTTTAGTCTGGAGACATTTGCAGAGTTTGGAGACTGTCCTAAAACTCTTCCTAGGTCTTGCGAATACTTTGAAGATATTTTGACTAATATACAGGATAGTTTGGTCACTTTTTGGCTATTTAACTAAAATGTGCTGATGTTGTCTGCGGTGGATTTAGTCGGATCAGTATCTGTGGTATGCCTGTGCAGCATCTATACTTTTTAGGCTTGTGGAATCTATGTCTGTTGAATCCAACAATCACATCGCTTGTGCATCTGTCACCTCTCTATTGCATTGTTCCTATCGAAAAAGGCCTCTGGTTCTGAAAACTTTCTTCTACACCTTAAAAGGTAAAGAATCTGCAACTTTGCCTAAAGAAATATGCTTAGTTTATCTATGGGAACAAAAGCTCAAACTGTGAGTTCTCCATGGACTTTGGAAATTTATTAGAAAACCCCGCGAATTATGAAGACGTTTTCTGTAGAAAAGCTATTGGATTCAGAGTAGTTTTTCTAAAGTAAAAGCCTAAGATCGTGATGAGTTTTTGCTAAAAAAAAAAAAACTTAAGGTCCTGAGAACTTCTTCCTGTAGAAAAATTTTTAGATTTTAACGACTTTTTTCTAAAGAAAAACCCCCAGATTCTGAACATATTTCTACAGAAAACTGCCAGATTTGGAGAATTTTGTCTCAGAGATAACTATTTCCTGTAAAAATCGTCCGATTCCGAGGACGTTTTCCAATAAAAACCCATCAGATTCTTTGGACTATAACGTATTTTCTATAGGAGAGTTTTTCTATAGGAAAATGTTTTCACAACATGATGTGTTCTTAGGAAAAAGTGCCCAGAAAGAGAAAATACTTAGGGTTTTTCTGTAAGAAAAAGTGTTGCATTTATTAGACTTAAATATAATTATAACATTTTTCATTAATGAGGGTATCTATAGTTGATATTTTATTTGGTAAATGAATGTTTTTAGTTCGATTTTTAGATCATAAATTATTTTTCAAATTAAAGAAAGATGATACAATTTTTACAAGTAAATTACAAAGAATAAATAATTTGAAATAGGTCGAGAAGGCCAGTAAGATAGAATGCGTATTTTCGGCTTTCGCTACAAAGCCATCATCAGTGTCATTTGCCTTGGTGGGTTAATCATTAATTAATAAAATATTTCAAACTGATTCTTTTATTTTATTTTTGGGCTTATTTCGTTAATTGACACACAAAAGTGGTGAAATTACACATCATTTCTAAAACTTTGCAAATTTACAAATTTTATGTGGAATTAACTTACGCATCATATTTGTATTGTTGTTTTTTTTTGGCACTCGGAGTAAATTTACCATATTTATAATAGTTTAGTAATTAGAGTGTAGTTAGAATTAACACTTCTTCTACAGGTGATTTTTTTTTTGTCACCTGAAAACAACAAAACTGAAATACTACTCAAACAACTAGCAAATCCTGATATAACAAACATGCATTTTGTTTTTAATTTTCAAAATGTTTTTGCACTTTTAGTAACACTATTCAACAAATTTTAAAGTTTTGAGGAACCTCATCTGGCAAGAAACAATTTTCTCCAACATTTTCAATATTATTAATTCGATTTTAGTATTATTTGCCTTTAAAAATGCCTTAAACAACGTCAGAAAGTTAAAAATTTAATTTCTCCGATATCAGATATACATATGTACAAATTTGAAACTTTTTTTATTTTTATAAAAGCTTAAGTTAAGTTTTTACACTTTATAGATATTTTTTTACAAAAATATTTTTTCACATGTATTTTTAGCAAAATATGCATTTAAATTAAAATATGCAAATAAAATACCGAAATATATACCAAAATATGTAATTATAGCAAAATATGTAAAAATATGTGCTTACAGCAAAGTAAACAAAAATATGCATTAACGAATGACATTTTGTTGAAAATTCATTGATTGACAAAGTTATTTGGTTAATGTTGATCTCCTGCTAACGACAACAAACATGTATTTATATGAACTTGCGAGGCCTAGTTATTATTATTACTAATAGGAACAACATCTTATTTAACAGTTGCATCGTATAAATTACTGCTTTTTTCTTCAATTTTTGCTGGAATAGTACAATAAATACCATAATTTTGACATTAATACTGTTACGAAATTGGATTATTCTAGTTCTGGAAGAAAAATATACCGCGAAACGGGATTTACCAATCCCGTCAATCTGGCGGCACTAGATTTAAGTATAATGTTAAGTGGTTGTTGTTGTTGAAACGGCCTTAAAAAGAGAATTTGTAGTTACTAATTCTCATTTAAAGCCGGAGTGGCAATCCTTGCTCGGATAAATTCGAATACACCCGAATCGTTCCAGCACATAGTCCGATTGCTAAGTCGTTGGGGACTTTGCTATGAATAAAATAGTGTTATAATTTTAGTACTCTGGATGTTTCAGGAACTCTCTACAACCACGGAAGTTAAACTATAAAAGAGCTGCCACTTGACGAATGCAGTCAGTCGCGCATTAAAGTTTATATAGTGAGTTATATATTATCGTCTGCATAGTTCATTTGAGCTTTAGTCGGTAAATTTGTGTGTGAAGTAATAGTGTTATATAAATAAGTATATACGGAACAAGAGACCATGTGGTTATTTTGATTGCAATAGAAAAGAACACGGTTTTTTTAAAAAAGGAAAAAAACCAACGCTTTTAAAATGTAAAAACATAACAATACGATAAATTTTTCTTTATTCATATGTACGTGTAACACAGCTTTTGTTCTTTTTCTTTTACTGATGTGTTTACCGTTTAAAATTTGCAACTAATACTATTATTATGAATGTATCATCCTTTAATGCTTATCTCATTTAAAATGACCTCAAGTATATTTTTTAAATACTCACTTGGGTAATTACGTGTTATGGCAAAAAAACGAAAACGAAATTTGAACAAAATAAAAAAAAAGGTATTCACAAGCAGTGTTGGTTATTTTTTTTTTCAATGTGGAGATGTGAACTTTTTTTCGTTTTGACAACTTTTTTAGCAATCAAGTATACTTATAAATTTTTTTCGGTGTTTTTGGATTTATTTACTGCTTATGCTTGTAAGAAGCTTCCCGTACAAATTGAATATGTATGCACAGCACATGCTACGGGGACAGTTTTTCGATCAAGTGTTTAGTTTGGAGACATTTGGTTAGTTTGGGGACTGTCCTCAAACTCTTCCTAGGTCTAACGCATAGTATCAATATATTTGTGACTCATATACAGCATAGTTTGGGCACATTTTTGGCCATGTTTTCGAACTATGCGCACCACATACATATATAAATTTGTTCCAAAACTGTCATAATTTCTGTTATACTTGTTTTAATTTATTGTATTATCAATTTTTTTTATTAGGAAAATTAAAAATTTATAATTTACGATATGCAGACTTTAGCAAATACATAAGCCACTTAATACACACGCACTTTTCTACACATAATATTTTGTATAACTCCTACATAAACTTAATTTTTAATTCATCATCTACCTATTTATGTACCGTTAAGCCCTCTCTAGTGTATCCTTTTGTTTTTCTGTGTGTGGGTGTACGTGCCTGTGTGTGTTTGTGTAAAATTTCAAAAACGTGTGTGTTTTAACATACTAATACAAATACCTGCTTTCTTAAGCTTAAGATTACATAATATATTTCATATACCATGTGCTCAAAATAATTGTTGAATATCATCCAAAATTTCTTTATTTCTGATAAGAGATATTTAACAGTTTCCTTTGTAGTTTTTAAGTCCAAATTAGTTCGGAAGTATGGAAAAACAAAGTAACGCTGCAATCTTGAAATGAAAAAAATTTATGAAAAACCAAAAAGTTTGTTTTATAATCTATTTCTTTAAATCATCTAAAGTGTGACGTTATGTCAAAAAATCTAGATTAGAATATTTAGTATGAAGCCTCCCTAAGACACAGATTCTAGGATGTAGGTTATCTTTAAACTTAATTTAACACAGTTTGTAAAAAGAAGACTGTTTCTTAAATTCGGTTTATTTTGTTTTATTGCAATAAAGACCAAATTTCAAACGAGAACGAGTTGCTTCGACAAAATTTTGTTAATAGACTTGGAAATGGTTGATATAATTTGTTTTTGGTTTAACTAAACCAAGTTTATATGACATCCCAAAAACTTGACGGTAATCAGTAGGATGTACAATTTAAAATATTGAGGAATCTAACAGTGACATAAATTGTATTGTGAAGTTGGCTGCAAGTGAAGTACACGCAACCAGAAATTATTGTTTTCTTTTTTTATTATTGTTTGGTGCTTATTTTAGTTTTTGTGAACTATTTTAGTATATTGAATTGTTGTCAGCTACGTTCCGTTACTTTACTATTGGGCTAACGAAGCCCTTAATCTGTTTTAATAACTTTTCCAGTATTTAAAGTTTTCGTAGAAAAGAAATTCGTACTTACAAATGAATTTGTTGCCAATCGAATGGTTCGATTTCCGTGACCGAATTTTTCAGTTGTGGCAAATAGTAAATAGAGTAAATAGGTATTTGATAATGGAAATATAATTTCTATTGCCCTAACAATAATTCGGTAGTCACAACTGAAAAATTCTGTAGTCACAACCGAAGCATTCGATTGGCAATAAATTCGGTTGTAAGCCCAAATCTCATTTCTGGGTGTATAAATAAACATATTAAGGGTTTTCATAAAAACTCGTATTCTACTCGTCAACGGTGTAAACCTGGTATATTTATGAGTTTAATGTCAAACTCCACACATAAAAAGTATGGTTTGTATTTACAAGGAATTTACGAGTTTATATGAAAACCCCTATTATAGGTATTTTAAATTGTGTGTACTAATTTACAAATGACTTTTTAATGGCAAATCATCTTTGTAATAAAAAAATAAGAATATTATGTCAAAAAGTATATGACACGAATATCAGAAATAAAATAATGTGTGTTAAACACACATAGAATATTAATACATAAACAGACCATAGGGGATTAGGGAGACGTGAAGATACTTAAAGTCAGAAGGTAGTAAACGTTGCTTATTTGATGAGGCAGACTTAGTCTTAAACACGAAAATTAGTTATAATAGAAGTTATGGTTTTAATTTTATTATTTTCTATTATTGTCAGATATTTACAAATATATTATTTACGATATGGTTAACCCACCCCAACTAAAGGACACATTTAAACTATACACATAGTAGTGCTGGTAAAAATATGAGTAGTGGGTATCGAGTATTTGTCTTCTTTTCTGGGTACTCGATACTCAAAACTACTACTCGATATTTTCAGAGTTGCATTTTGGACAGACACAATATATAAAAATGTGACTCCGCTAAAATATTTACCACAAAAATGTGACGCTGCTAAAATATTTGTGACAAAATTACAACTCTGCTAAAATAAAAAATCAGAAGTAAAATATTTAAAATAATGTGTTAAAAAAAACTATCTTTATAAATTTAAATATTGAATTACCATTAACATTTTCAGAGAATTTTACAAAAAAATTTTAAAAAATTTAAAATTTAAAATTTAAAAACCGTTAAAAGTATCGAGTATTGAAAAGAAACCGAATTAACTAGCATATTTTGAGTCTATTAATTATAGAGATAAGAGTAACATTACCTGAGCAACCATGACATTTAGTATAACTCTGGTATCAGCTTAGCCTCTATTCAAGAACTTAAAAATTGTGGAAATTCGCTCAAAGTTAAAAAAAAACGACCTGTATATATTCGAGTTAGCAAATTTAAGTTATGCTTTTCTTTCTTTCAACTCTTTTGTATTTATTTAATTTAATAAAAAAAAAAAAACTGGCAGTTCATTGAGCAAAGTGCGACCTAGTGATAACGATCGCGTTATAATTTTTTTTTTTGTGATGCCATACCCCTGTACATAGTCTGGTATGCACCAGGGGTCTGACATGTTCCTGAACTAAGGCAAAACCGGTTTCTAATGCAACAAATGGCGCTGATTCATAATCTTCATTAAAATAAAGATCAGATTTGAGAAATTTGCGCATTCAAGGCAAAAACAAGTTGAATTTTTAATTACATCTTTTTGGAAAATTTCGAAAATTTGACTAAAATATATATTTTTTTGTATAAATTTAAAAAAAACCTCGAATTACTTAAAAGTTACTTAATTTTTTTAAGTTTTGATTTTAAATTCCTTATATTCACATTAATTAAGACCAGATTTAAAAAAAATTGTTAAATAATAGCGTACAGGTTAAGAAATAATTAAATTTAAAGTCAACCCTTCTTTTTGTATAAATTACTCTAGAGATAAATTACTAATTCTTAAAAGACAACTTTTTGTGCTACCGCTAAATAAAAGCGGATTTAGCTGAAACTTGGCACAGAGAGTTTTTAGACATTAAGCAATAGGGGCAACATTGTGGAGATCGCGAATTCCAACTTTCATGTTTTTTTGGACCACTCTAATAAACACTAATGATTTTAACATTGAGTTGTCATTGGAGAGGAGTACTCCCACTTCAACATTTTTTCAGTACTTTTTGAACATGTGCAAAGGAAGCTATTTTTCACCAATAAAATTTAAAAAATTCTTCGCAAAAAAAAATTATATTTTTATTATTTTACAGAAGTTTTTTTATTGCCGCCACCGGGTATCGAACTTGCGACTTCACAATTGCTAGTCTAGCGCTCTACCCCTGAGCTATTCTTTGATATGAAAGTTGACTGGCTTAAAAACACCACTTTGTTATTGCGAGGTATTGTCTCCTATTCTCTTCAATAAATATTAAACCTTTTACACTTTTAAAAGGTGCACTCCAATTCAATATTGTTTTCTGTACTATTTTTACAGGTGCATAATAAGGAATTTCTCAATATTGAATTTAAACAAATTAATTATAAATATTAAAAAAAATTAATAGAAGAAAAAAAAAATTGGTCCCGCCAAAAATTGAACCAGCCACCCTATGTTTGGAAATGACAAATGATACCAAAATCACTTTTTACGATCACTTTTAGAGTAATTACTCTTTAGAGGCAATACTTAAATGATTTTTTGAATGTTGTTCAGAAGTAATTATAAAAAACTGTAAAAATATACTAACGGATACTTTGGAAGCAATGAAAGAAGTGACATTTAGAAGTTGTTGAGAATAACTTATAACAGGGTTTTGTCGTCGGCTGAGGTAGTCCAGTCGCGTCCAGGGTCTACTTGAGGACCCGTAAACCTTAAGTAAAAACACAATCGATTTTTCCTTTTCAATGTTTATAATATTATCTTTATTAAATTATTAAATTCAAATACAATACATTTCACAAATGGCAACACCTTGTTGATTCACTCGGGTTTATTCGGTTCGGAGAATTATCCGTCGGCAATACGAACTTCGGCTTCAGGTAGTCGTAATCCGACTCGGTTATGCTCGGCAGGTAGTCGTCGTTCGACTCGGTTGGGTGTCGGCAGGTAGTCGTCTTCCGACTCGGTTATGTGCTTGGCAGGTAGTCGTCTTCAGACTCGGTTATAGGTATCCTCGGGTTGGCGACCTCCTCTGCGGTGGAGTCGCATATAATCCCGATCACCTAGGCAGTGGTGATCAATAGAACAGACCGCGAAGGCTGTGATATTAGAACAGACCGCGAAGGCTGTGATATTAGAACAGACCGCGAAGGCTGTGATATTAGAACAGACCGCGAAGGCTGTGATATTAGAACAGACCGCGAAGGCTGTGATATTAGAACAGACCGCGAAGGCTGTGATATTAGAACAGACCGCGAAGGCTGTGATATTAGAACAGACCGCGAAGGCTGTGATATTAGAACAGACCGCGAAGGCTGTGATATTAGAACAGACCGCGAAGGCTGTGAAATTATTTATCAGACAACCAACCGAAGTCTATCGTCTTTCCAAAAATTAGCTCGTTACTGGCAAAGTATCGGGCTATGGCAGTTAGCTTTTGACCACCCCTTGTGTGTAGCAACTTAAACTACTTATTCGTATTAAAAAACCAACCAACTGAGAATTGTATGAGGCTAAAAAGCAATACAAAAAAACAAATATATTAAATAATAAACAATAGTATGTACTTTGATATACACACGAACTAACATGTATGCAGTATGTAAACAACATACATACTAACCCGTATAGGCAAATATAGGCAGTACCCATATTACATTCACACTGCGTACAAATAGATATTATTGATATAGTGTGTTCCCACTGCACTAAAATGTACGTATGTAAGTAGCCAAATTAGAGTGGTAATTTGCGACGTCACAAACTTCTAAAAAAGCAGTAAAAATACACTAACGGTTACTTGTGAAGCAGTGAAAGAAGTAGTTTGTTAAGCATTACTTCCAATTTTTTTTTGCTGGCTACTAACACATTTTATTTAACAAATATGTCATTGACGATATTTAACCTTTTCACTACTTTTGTCCACTTCATCGTAGGGGAATATTGTGTTGTGGAACTTTGCATTTTTCTCTTTATGTGGATATTTTATTATAAACCCAATAAGCACATAGGTTTTAAAAATTCAAGTGCTTTAAATTTAGCTTGAAGTAAAGTAGATTTCAAATTCTAGCATTTGTATATTTAACAAAAATATTTCAAACTTGAATTTTTGTTTCCCTTTTGCTGGAGTATGCTATTGAAATAAAATATAATTAAAGTTGTATTCCAGCCTTGAAACTGGAAAATAGGGCTGGAATTGCACTTGTTTTCAACTTGAATTCCATTGAAATTGTTTATAGGGAAGTATTCTTCTATGAAATTTTTACTTTACCCAATGGTAAATTTATGCTACAAAAGGTTTCAGATAAATATACACAAGGCTCTAAAAACTAAAGAAATCTTTTTAAAAAAATTTAAATCAACTTTTCAATAAGAATGATATTTTAATCTTCGGGGTTAAGCCTATAAAGCCTGTCATTTTCTAAGTGTAATAACCAGTTAATTCTTTTTTTAATTAATAAGTTATTTTCTTTTTTGCATTAAGTGAAAATCTTTCATTCGGGGAATTAACAAAAAAGTTAATTCCTTTTCGAAATTAAAAGAAAAAGTTAATTCCTTCAGGTAATTAAACGAAATATTAATTCCCTTACGGAATCAAACGAAAAATTTTATTCATTTGGGAATTAAACACAGAAGTTAACTCCTATAGGAAATTATGTTCACAAGTGGATGAATTTCCATGAAATTCCAAATTTAAATTAACTAGAATTGAATGATCTCCTTAATAAATGCATTAAATTTTTTGAAGGAATTAGAAAAAAAATTAATGAATTCTTTCTGGATAAATCGAACGAAAAAAAAGGAAATTCATTGAATTCCTTAAGGTTGGTCCGACTACTCATTCCGAACATATAAATTCGGTTGAAAAATAGGGAACAACAACATAAAATAAAAAAACCTTTACTGAAAAATCAAGCAAATTGCTATTGGTATTAGTTGACTCGACTAACAATGCACTTCCAGTGTTAAAACTAATATGAATAAAATGCAATAAACAAAAAAATTTATAATTTTCGAAACAGAGAAATTAGGCTTCTAAAAAATATATACCTCTTAATGTTTTTTTCTCAACACCGTATCCAATTTTTATTTATATTTGATATATCTGCCTTGGCAGATATATATACATATGTGACTGCATGTAAATCTGAGGCGAATCATTATGTGGAAATAATACTTTACTAAAGGGTGGCCCAACTATAATGCACGATGTTAATTGTGAGTCACACCTTAAGCGCCGTAAGTTGTTTGAGTTTCACGTGAAAAAACTGTTATATTACATATAAAAAAAATGATTTTTCACTACAATCAGTTTCACGTAAAAATTGTGTAGATTAGTTTTCACGCAAATTTAATGTACAAAACTATTATTTTTCTTGGGAAAAAGTGACATTTTGTGTTTATTGTGATTGTATCTTTGTTATAAAATTTAAAAAATTGTTCATTTGTTTAAATTAAATTGCAATTTGAGGCATTTAAAGTTCGAGTGAAATTTTTCCACGTGAAAAACAACTTACGGTGCTTTAAAGTCAAAGTTTTTGCCCAACTTAATTTGACATTTCATTGTTTTAGTGTTTGATAAATTCAAGCATGGAGATGTACATAATTGAGCAGCAGATTGTTGAAGCCTTTTACGAAAATGGGCGTTTAAATGAAAATGCATTTCGTGCACTTCTTTGGTCAGTATAATCGACAAAATGTGTCCATAATCGGGAGAATTGTGTAGGAAATGTGAAAACACCTGTGCATGCTCGCCCAGTTCGTTCTGCGAAAAACATTGCTGTTGTTCGCGATAGTGTGGCAGAAGAGCTGTCAACCTCGACTCGTCGTCGGTGTTCGCTATCGCGAGATGATAACGGACTTCTTGTGGCCAGAAATTGAGGATATGGACCTGGACGATATGTGCTTCCAACAAGCTGGTACTACTTGGCACACAGCCAACGAAACAATGGCTCTTTTGCGCGAGAAATTCAATGGTCGTGTTATTTCACGTTGTGGCGATGTTAATTGGCCGCCACGATCATGTGATTTGACACCGTTGGACTTCTTTCAATTATACGTCAATAAGCCAAGAACAATGCAAGAGCTAAAGGATGAGATAATTCGGCACATTAACGACATTGAACTTCAATTATGTCTCAGAGTCATTGAAAATATGGACCATCGGATAGAGGTATGGCACCGAAGCCGTGGCTAGCATTTGGCCGATATTTTATTTCACACATAATTGTCATAGATCCTTCTATTATAATAAAAAAAAATATTAAGATAATTCTCTGAAAACTTTTTATTTTATTTACAATTAACATCGCGCGTTTTGGTTGGACCACCCTTTATTTAAACCTATGTCAAGTGAATTTTCTATTATGCTAGAACCCTTATAACTAGAGGAATAAAGAGTTTTAGAAAACAAAAATGCAGTTAATTAAATTATACTCATATTAAACTTACTCATGCAAAATGGTACAATTTTCATGAATTGTTTGTAACTGTGTAAGTAAATGAGTGCAAATATTCACTGAACTCATTGGGTTAATTTGTGTGTTTGTATGACATATGTTATGACTGGAACTGACAATTATGTAAGATATATATTTTTTTGTTCGCTTTCAAAGGTTTTAAGATAATTTCATAAGGCATACTTGTTTTTAGTTATTGCTTTAAGAGATATAATTTAAATACGACGGATATTACACATATATGGAATTTGTTAAAACAAAGGTATTTGTTTTACACTGAAATTTTATTTCCAATATTTTTTTTCTTTGAAATGTTTGTACCCATAGACCCGAACATCTTTTTGAGTTGATGTTAAGTTATGAGGAATCCAACGAGAAAAACTCTTTTTTACGGCTAAATTTTGATGCAATATTTTATTAATGATGGTGGAACTTATGCTCTAGGTAGTGTCAATTTCGGAGTACGTTCCATGATGATCTTGCATTATTAGTTTTTGTACAGCACCAACATTTTCTGTCACAACAATTTTGGTTGACTTTCTCGAAATTCATTATATTAGAGCTTCACAGTTACAAAGGATGGAGCTTCATCACTAAAAGTTGTATTTAATTTGGCTTCGCACACTTGTCTAGATAATCCATATCGAAAATCGTAATATATCAATGCCCGAAAATTTTCAGGTATCAAGTCGATTTTTTTGCTGACACACAACTTTCATTTTTTTTTGTAAACAGCACAAATAATGTTCAAATACATAGAAATGGTAATGACATATCATTATATATTGGACTACCGGTAATGAAAGCGGTTTGCATTGTTTTAAAAAACATAATAATGAGTTACTAATAACTAGTTACCTGTTCCATTAATTCAAAATAAAAAATAATGCCTTAGAACCCGATTTTGATACGGGTTTTTTCTTTCGTAGGCAACAAAAAAATGTATTCCTTATTGTGGCCATTTTTTTTAGAATTTTGGTCATTTATATCCCCTAGCAAATGTGTTTTTTCTTGCCTTTTTGGAATTTTTAAGTTTGTGTGGCAACTCTGTTAACAAAATATTTAAAAAATAAAAATCGGGCCACGATAAGGACTAGAGAATTTATCTGGTATTAAGAATCACTTTACATTTTTATTTTCCGATAATAAATGAAGATTGCACAGTGGCAGACGATTTTACCTTTTTTAAAAAGGGACAATAATGAAGTGGCAACCCTGTAGACTTTGGTTGGCAGAATTTAAAACTGATAATTTTTCAAAACACTGCAAAAACATATATTTTAAATAGAATAATAAAATTATTAAAATTTTTGACAACCTTTCAAATATGCCCCTTAAAATGCTGCTATTACAGTATTTACCCCCCTTAAGTTATCACCTATCTCCTGAAACTTCACTGTACGATCTGCCACAACGATTTTCGCCACCTCTTTAGGGCGAAGAGAGCATTCGCCGTCATCGGTGTTTATACGACCACGTTTAAAGTCTACCATTTGTCTCGATGGAGCAGAGTCCGAATAACACTTATGAAGCCAAGCTTTGGCTTGGACGGTGTTTTTTTTTTCATTAAAAAGCAATGATAAATCAACACAAGAAATTGCTTTGAATCCATTGTTTTCAAACTTTTAAAAGTAGCTTCACTAAAACAGCTGTAACTTGTTGGCTTATGAACGAATTGTCATTAAATTTTGACAGGTATCATCTGAAGGTTGGTAGTTTCAAATAATCATATGGATTTTTCATTAGTGGCGCCACCTATGTGTCATTCCACGGATTTTTCAGCCGATGTATTGTAAATAGTAAACCTCGTAATACTCCGTGATGATCTATTTTACTGAAATTTGGAGAAAATAATAATAAATAAATAAAAACGTAGGTTTTGTTACGTAACCTTTTATTAAAAAAGTATATTTTTATTAAAAAAGTATATTTCCTTGAAAAAGTACGTTTTATTAAAAAGAGCCTTTTATTAAAAAAGTTCATTTTATTAAAAAGTACCTTTTATTAAAAAAGTACCTTTTATTAAAAAAGTACCTTTTATTAAAAAAGTACCTTTTATAAAAAAAGCACCTTTTATTAAAATAGTACATTTTATTAAAAAAAGTACCTTTTATGAAAAAAGTACCTTTTGTTAAAAAAAGTACCTTTTATTAAAAAAGTACCTTTTGTTAAAAAAAGTACCTTTTATTTAAAAAGTACCTTTTGATAAGAAAAGTACCTTTTATTATTGAAAAGTGCCTTTTTTTATTAATAAGTACCTTTTTTTATTAAAAGGTACCTTTTTTATTAAAAAGTACCTTTTATTAAAAAGTACCTTTTATTAAAAAAGTACCTTTAATTAAAAAAATAAGTTTTATTAAAACAAAGACATTTTAATAGAAAAGTACCTTTATTTAAAATTATATTTTGATTATTCTGTGCTACCCAGCCAGCAATTTCGGAGCGCTCATAAATAAGATTTTTAAATGGCTCATATAAATGATTATTGTTTTTTTGAAAACACTATTTTTTTGGTAGAATATATGAACCCTCAGAAAAAAATCCAAAAAATTGTCTTTACAATCTAAAAAGCTGTCTCAAAATGAGGATTAATTTTTCGGTCTCAAAGAAGATTCCAAAATTATTTAAAATTATGGGGAAAATTTCGATTTTATACTTTCTTTTTTCTGAGTCATTTCTGAGTACATAGGGGGCTCTTTTGGACGGACCACTTTCATAGGAAAAAGTGGAAAAATGTTTATGTTTTTGGAGCTCATTTCTGAGTCATTAATGATCATCTTTGTTTGCTGGGTAACCAAAATTATGAAAACCTTAATTTGCTAAATATTTTTTTTTATTTTTCATATTCATATTTGATTTCTATTCAAGCAGTGTTGAATATTTCGACCTTAATTTTGTTTCGTTATATTTTTATCTATTTTTTACATGTAACAATATTAACTATATTTACATCTGTATGTCAGATAGGACATGTTTCCTATTCAGTTGCATTGAGTAATATTTTTTTTTTTCATCAATTTCCATTGCAGCCCACAAACAAGTGGTAACATCTAATAAAAATATGGTCCACATGTTTGGTTTGGTATTCAAATGTAGTTTTTATATTAATTTTTTGTTTGGTTTTGGAGAATTACATATCCGATCCTCTGTGTTCATATTTTTTTATATTTCATGTGCATATTTTCACTTGCAGCGTAATGTTAAAATATGGTATTTTATGGGCATTCAAACATACATATTGTGTTAGATTAATATTTCCCAGCAACAATTATACTTATTTTGGAGCTAAAGTAGAATTCACACCCAAAAATAAATATGTAAAATGTTCGCAATAAAAGAAGTGATCAGATGCTGAAAAAATACCCTGTCCCAAATATATTTCACTGGTGGCATACATATAGTCATATATTTGGGAAGACTGCATTAAGATATTCGCCGTGTTTCTCATATAAACTCGTATGCTACCCGTAAACTGGTTTGTTTATGAGTTTGTTATCAAACTTCATACATAAAAAATATGGCTTGTATTTAGATAAGGTTTACAAGGAATTTACGAGTTATAATGAGTCGAGTTATACGAGTTGCCTGCAAATATTATATATTTACTCGTATATAAATAAAGAGTTTGAGGACAGTCCCACAAGAGTCAGCAAATATTTCCAGAGTAAACTATAGATCGAAAAAATGCATTATGCGCAATGCATACATATGGTAGTTTGCAAACATATATATAGTTACTTGTTAACATAATCAATCATGACATTTTCCTGAGTACATACAGGAAGTGGCACTAAAAATTCTGCTTCTAACTCTTCAGTATTTGTGGTCATGTCTATTTTTTTTTTTGTTTTTTTTTTTGCTGGGTTACGACATATTGTTCAGGTAAAGTGCTACTGGTGGTTCTATGTAAATAATTTTTTTTTTCCTGATACCAGCATGGAAGTGGTGTCATTGTGGATATACATACATTTTAAAGGTGGCAGTTATTTTATTACTTAGTTCAGTTCTTTCAATTAATTTCGACTAGAGTTTTGTAAAATTCTACAATATAAATGTTAGTATAATAAATACATATATCTTCGTATACTTTTATGCATTAATGCTTATGTTATTTCATATGCTGATATGTGATTTATTTGTATTACCATGATGGTTATAGCTCCAAATTGTGCTTACTATACATAACTTTAAATGAATTATGAACATACCAAGTGCTTTTGAGATATAAATTATCATACTACAGCTTTTTATTCTTTAAGACATTCTGTTAAATTATTCAGAAATCTATATTAAATTAGATGGCAGATGAATCAGTCGATTGGTTTTTGAATTTATGTGGGTCAAAAATTTTTAAACTGAAAATCGATGAGTTATTATTTCCTGGTATCAAAATACTCATTATTAGGGCAAGGAATTTCATGCACTTAAAAATGGAAAATATGCGCCTAAAATATGCGGTTAGAAAAGAAAAATATGCATTCAAAATATAAGAAATATGCACTAAAAACTATTATGAATGGGGGAAATGTTTTAGTTGATCTGTTATTTTAAGTAAATGAATGTTATTTAATGCGCATTCTGTCTTGCTGGTCTTATCGAATTCTTTCAATAATTTTTATTCTTTGTAATTTACTTGTAAAAATTGTATCATCTTTCTTTGATTTGAAAATAATTTAAACAGAAAGTGATATTAATTTATGATCTTGAGTCAAAACTAAAATAACATTCATTTACTTAAAAACTATTATGTTTGCAAAAATAATGCACCTTAAAACTTGAAAATATATTTAAGTTAGTGATTTTGCAAACAGACACAGAACTCGAAGATTTCCCATAGGTGAATAAGGTTTTAAGAATGTTCATTTTGATTGAATCAAAATATGACAACGTATAAATTTTTTATATTTTTTTACAAAATAAAAAATGCTCCTAAAAATGAAAAATATGCACGAATGTGCATTAAAAAGCACCAAATATGCATTCAAAAGGCACCAAATATGCCTTTAAAGCCAAAATATGCAAAAATATGCAACTACAAATCGATGCCATTTTGTTCTATATTTGATGATTCGGATAAATATTTAGTCCATATTAGTTTTGGACTATCGAGGAAAAACATGCATTAGCATATAATTCCTTGCCCTACTCATTATAAATGTTTATACCTAATACTATGTAAGAAGACCTTTTAATAAACTAAAAGTAATTTATACTTTCTGCTAATCTTATAAAAGTTACACCATAGAAAGTTAACTACGTTGGCATATTATGTTCATATTTAGCGGAATTTTTATTAATTAGACAAACACGACACAAGTTAGTTTATAGAATTAAAACCAAAACTAAATCTCCTGTATTTTAAAACTTTTGTTTAAGTTCTTAATACATGTTTACTGTTCCCTATTCAAAAACTTTGCATACATTATATTTGTTTAACATCTTTCAGTTTTCAAAGTCGAGATTTATTCGCCACCATACACATTCATTCATCATTATCATGATACAATTAAATCTTAATAAGCTACTTAAGTTTCTAAAGACAAAAAGATTATTAACTAAGTAAAAGAAGTTAAACATATAAATGTGGCTAAATTGAAAATAACCCAGCAAAAAACCTGCTTCGGTGGATGCAGCTTTGTAAGGGAATAAATAAAATTAATCCCTTACAAAGCTGCTTACGGAAGGCATGATTTTTCCATACAAAGGGCCCGCTTGGAAGCACATTGTTTTGTGAGAAAAAGCGCATTATTCGCTGCTGAAAAATTGGAGTAAATTCATGTTTTTCGTAAGTGCATTTAATCGCAAATAAATTCATGCACTTTTTTTGGAAAAAGTGCTTTTTTTGCTGCTGAAAAGATGCAATAAATTCATAATTTTCATTAAGCGCATTTAAACGCGACTTCTTATGAAAATAAATGCATTCATTTGACGACTTCAAAATGCAGACTGACTCATGTGTATGTGGCGTCTATACATTAAACCCTACTAAAGAAGGGTAAAACACGATTGAGATGACTCAGATATCGTGCGCATTAATCTTTGGATAACTTACATTTTATTTTACTCCCTTACAACCTGCTTCGTCGTAAGGGAATAGCGTAGCACTACAATTTTTTAAATAACTTGCTTACGATTTGCTTCGTTTAAGGCAGTTTTGCAGGGTATACAAACAAATTGCAAAATTTTTTGTGTATTGTATACGCATAAAGTGGCGCAACTCTGTAAAGCAGAATTTGTAGCGCGTTTTTAAGCGCTTCGTATTTTTACTGCTTCCAAAATACTAAAATTTTTTTGCTGGGAAATGTAATCATTAACTGGAAGAAAGATTTAGGAGCAGTTTATATTTAAGCTTATAAATTACAATCGTAACACGTTAGGTATTTCAGATAAGTAGAAGTTAAAAAAAAAATCGACAACATAAATACGAATTCAAATCATCCAAAAAGTTTAGATGTAACATTTCTTTGATTTTTCTCGTATAAAATGAGGTCATTAACATTGTTAAACCGGAAATACATATTTCGGAGTTTTTATACCCTACACCACTATATGGTATAGGGCAGGGAATGTTGAAATTTTTCGTAGCGCTTGTAAATCAGCTTTTAAAATGACTGAAACTCTGTATTCCCACCATTTTTTGTTTAAAGAAATATCGTTAATACAGAACACGCAAATTCGATTATCAGAAAATTCTGGGGAAATTTCTAAAATTCTAGATTGAAAGAAATTTAAATGTTTCGATAAGAAAATGCCTCATAATCGGAGAAATAAAAGTACCAAAAAATTGCACAAAAATGGAAAAAAACTTGTAATTTGGATCTAATTGGATCTAAAAAATTAAGTTTTTTTTTTTAAGGGAAAATAGGTGCTACGAAATAACCCTCAATGAAATAAAGGCTGAAAATAAGTTTCATAATGAAATAACCACTTTGTTGGAATTTGAAAGTTGGTTTTGATCGTGTTTCGCAGAGCCATTTCATCTGAAATAGAAATTTCTCTGTTCAAATCAATAATATTCGCTTTTTATTCCAATAACAGCGTTCTTTTTTCCCGAAGCACATTTTTCAACTAGTTTCTTGCATACTTAAATAATTGATGGCGCCCAATAATTTAACTTTTTTTTAACAAAATGAAATAACCCCCAAAAAAATGAAAAGGCAATCATTTTCAAACTGTTTTAATTTTAGTTCATTGGGGATTTTTTCATAATAAAGTAATTTCAATATTTAAAGATTAAATAAACCTCCAAAAATTAAATTACCGTCAAACATGTTTACTTCATTTCTCGGATGTTATTTAAATTTTCCCTTTGGGGGTTATTTCATGGGGGTTATCCGTAGTGCGGATAAATATGTACATCTGCGATATTTTTAAGAGAAATTTTCCAAATTTTTAAAAATGGACTTTTAAAAGACAACTAAAATTAAGGTGGCACGCGAGAAATTTTTACAAAAAAATTTGTCCGTTTCTGGCACGCAGCGTAAAAAGTCTTGCCACCCCTGGTATAGGGGTATATTAAGTTTGTGTCCATATTTATTGTATAACTGCCGAAAATAATGGGTGTACCAATCGACTTAAAATCACTTGCTGACAAGGATAGTGATCTTCGTCTATGATTTTTATGAAGTTCGGATAAGTGATAAAGAATAAAAATCTTAAAACAACCTGTTTCCCTACTTTCGCCATCTCGCAAATTTAGAAAGCAAAATAGGCGAACGAAAATCCGCCATTTTTTGGCAAAGTTTTGTTCAGCAGCATGTCAGAAATTTTCGATATTCGACACAAAAACTGGATAAAAAAATTGTTCAAAAATAAACTCATTTTTACAACAAAATCTTAACAAAAAAGTGTAATATTTCGACAATCAATAATAACATATACCATTTAAAAAAAAATAAGTAAGAAATGTATTACAGGAACTGAAAATTTTGTTGTTATTTCGGGAAATTTAACTTTTTTGAGTCCAGCGGTACTTTTTGCTAATAAAAAGCAATACAATTGAATTGTAAACTGCGCTTTAAAATCAATCTTCTGAAATTAACAAAAAATTGTACTAAAAAATAAACAAACTGTAAAATCTAAAAAAAAATTAATAAATAAATTAAATTAATAAAAAAAATATTTTTCTTTCGATTGATAAAAATATACAATTACTTCATCGTACTTCAAATTTGGAGTCAAATTGCAAACGATTCTCCAGTTACTACATTCCCAGATTGCAAACGATTCTCCAACGGTAATGACATATCATTATTTTTTTAAGTAAGTAATTACACCGACTTACTTTCCGCATTATTTTAAAAGTTATAATAATGAGTTGCTAATAAATACTTAATTTTTCATTATTTTAAAATAAAAAAAAAATGTATTACCAAAAATGACTTATTTTTATCATTATTTCACAAATAATGTTCTAGATTTTATGTAAATTTTTTCAAAATCAATTTTTATACTCAATATTTTTTCAACACGGATAATGATATACATAACCATATATTTTTTGATTTTTTGTATGTTGGCGAGGAAGCTGACTTGTGCGCAGCAAGTCAATTATGTTTTTTATACACTTGCAATCTGGAGTCCCAGGTTCGATTCCCGCACGAGAAAATTTTATAAAAAAAGTATTTTTTTTATAAAACTTATTTTTGAAAATCTATTTTAATCATTATTTTAGTCAATACTGTTAAGCACATAGGTAACGACATATTTTTTGCATTATAGCCATTAAATATGCTAAAATCCCAAACGTATTTAACAAATTGTGAAAAATAATCCGTTGTAGGCATGTCCCTATCCGGATTTCATTCTTGCCTAAGGAAATCGTCAGAGAACGACGTTTTTAGAATTTCTAGAAATATTTCTTAAGTTAAATTGTAAACTCAATGAGAATTTCTTGTTCTCGTCTAGGAGCGTTATTAAACATTTAAAATATCAAAGAAAAAATAAAAACAACAACAGAAAATTTTTTACAATTTGCTTTGTCATCTTCTTTTTTGATTTTTCGTATGCTGGTGTGTAACTCATTATTTTTCGCGATATCGCCACATATCTGGTAATAATTTTCTACACTGCGTTTATATGCATTGGAGATACAATCAAATTTTCTGACTGTTATTTCCAAACTAAGAATATATCAATAGTAACAAATAAACAAGAATTGTAAAAAATCAACGAATTCTTGTAAATAAAATTTTGTTAAATTAGTATAATTTTCTGCTAAGTTTAGCACTCAATTTTGAAAAACTAGTAAAATGTTTTGCTGAAACCAGCAGCGGAAAATAGTAAAAAAACCCGTAATTTGTAATAAGAGAATAGCAAAAATGATTACTGAAAATAAAAATTGTACTAAAAATCAGTATAACTATTTACAAATTTTTTACTAACTATTTTATCTGAGTGTACATAAAATTTGTGACAAATTTTATAGGCCAAATTCAAACTCCGTAACCAGTAACTCATAAGGTTTTGCAACTTTAATAGCTTATATTTTAATAACCAATGAAGCTAATCACTAATACCCAAATGCATAAACATTTTGTCGATTTTTACAACAGTCTAATAAATCAAATGAACATGTAAAATAACAACAATTTTGTCTTATAAGAACCAAAAATTTGGCTATAAGGCAAATTTTTTACAATTTTCATAAGTAAATTACAAAGAAAAAAAATTTGAAAGCATTCAATAGGGCCAGCAAGACATCGAATTCTTTTTTTTATCGAATTCTTTCAAATTTTTATTCTTTGTAATTTACTTGTGAAAATTGTATCATCTTTTTTTAATTTGAAAAATAATTTAAACAGAATGTGATATTAATTTGTGATCTACAGTCAAACTAAAAAACATTTATTTACCAGAATAAAAGATCAACTAAAAATTACCCTCATTCATTATTATTATATTTTATTATCTTAATTAAATTAAAGAAAAATTTATTTAAGCATACTTTTTTAAGTTGTTTACCTATTAGTAAAAGATTCATTAAAAAAATAATTACTGTTTATAAATTTTACTTGTTTCATATTTCTGTTCAATGAAACACCATATATGGTTAACACAAATAAACTCTACACCTTAAATAATTCTTGTCTACATTTATCCAAATAATAGTAGGAAACTGAACTCATACTATAAATATGGTAAATTTACTCGAAGCGTATATGAAAAAAATTACGCACATAATGCGTAAGTTAATTTTACACAATATTTGTAAATTAAAATTGAAAATGAGTAAGAAATTTTAGAAATTATTAGATATATTTAGTTAGAATATCGTTCTACCCCAAGTCCAAACTCTAATAAGATATTGTCATATTTGCTTTTAAAAAATAATTTTTGTATTTTTTAATGCAAAAATTGAAATAATTAATTATGTATAATTTTACCATTTTATGGCTGAGTTTACCAAAAAAAAAAATATGTTATAATGCCCAAAAAATAAAAGAATAAATTCAGTTTTAAAATAATTTTTTAAAAACCAAGCTTTAATATCTGAGGAGATTTCTTCATGGAAAACCGCAGATTCCGATAACTTTTTGTTATAGAAAAAGCCTCAGTATAGGAAAAACATCAGATTTTATGCCGGAAATCTCAGGTATTTCTATTAGAAAACATCCTCAAAAATGGATGTTTTTATATTAAAAAGTTCTTTCTGAGACAAAAGTTCTCAGAATCTAACAGTTTTCTTTACGAATATGTTCAGAATCTGAAGGGTTTTATTTAGAAAAAAGTCTTTAGAATCTATGGCTTTTTCACCTAGGTGATATTTATTATCATATATGATAATCACTTGTGATACGAAAACCATAGATTTTTTGTTTTAAAATGTACCTTTCGTAACGATATCGTATTCCGATTAATTACGATACCGTTTTCACTATCGAAATTCTCTGGAATAACGATAGTAAAATCCTCAAAATCTGGTCCAGCATCGAAACACTATCGTTATTCCAGGCTATTTCGATATCGAAAATGATAGCATATATGATAGAAAAACCGAAATTCTTTAAAATTAGCTGAAATGAAGTCATAATGAAAAATTGATAATGAAATCGTCATATTCAGAACAAAAGTCGAACTCACCTGGATTTTGCAACTATAACTGTCCAATAAAAAGGAGTATAAATAGCCAAACTAAGTAAAAATTGCAAGTTTTTATAAATTTTATTTGTTTCTGAAAACTGTTTGAATTTTTTGTTTTCGTTTAATGCAAAATTAATGTATTTTCTTAACTTTTTATCAATAAAAACACAAAGAGCTGACTTTTTTTAATATTAAAAATTAGAAGAGCCTTGTTCATTTAGCCATCAATATAAAAAATGTTAAGCTCTATTTGAAAATACCAACTTACTCTGCAAAAATCAGCAAAAAATTTTGCTGAATATTAGTAGTCTGAGAGTATCATAAATAATTGTTAAATTCTCAGTCTTTTCGGTTTTTAAGGGCTATTAACAATAAACAAATTTTAAGCTAATTTAGTTTTCACTAAACTAAAGAAGTTTTCTTCACAGAGTTGATGCAAAACAAATTTTACGAAAAAGCTTTTTCATTGGGTGTATATAATTTTCAATAAATAATACGAAATTTTTCATAAAACTGCATCAGAAAGGTTAGTACAGTGTTGTTTTAACGTCCTATAGACAGCTGCAATTAATATTGTAATTCATAGGGCAAGGAATTCCATGCAAATGCATGTTTTTTCTCGATAGTCCAAAACTAATATAGACTAAATATTTATCCGAATCATCAGATTTAGAACAAAATGGCATCGATTTGTAGTTGCACGTTATTGCATATTTTGTCAAAAATGCATGTGTTTGCATATTTTGGCTTTAAATGCATATTTGGTGCCTTTTTAATGCATATTTTGTGCTTTCAAATGCATATTTGTGCATATTTTTCATTTTTAGGAGCATTTTTTATTTTGTAGGAAAATATAAAAAATTGTCACGTTTTCATATTTTGATTCAATTAAAATAAACATTCTTAAAATCCTTATTGATCTATGGAAAATCTTCGAGTTCTGTGTCTGTTTGCAAAATAACTAACTTAAATAGATTTTTTAAGTTTGAAAGTGCATTATTTTTTAAAAAATAATAGTTTTTAGTGCATATTTTTTATATTTTTAATGCATATTTTTCTTTTTAAGCCACATATTTTAGGCGCCTATTTTAATTAATATGTCATTTGATCGGTTTTAATTAATGGGTTTGAAGAATAAACCTTTTACTTTAAAAATTATAAACACATTATAATTTTCAAATTGGACTAGATCTAGTTTCTGTCTTTTTTTTGTATGGACAGGCGTCGTCAATGATTTTCCATTAAATTGTATTAATTATTTATATTTTTTATTGTCAAATTGCCTCTATATGATAATTTTTTCAACAACCCGTCGGCTGTAGAAATCGAACACGTGCTCCCGCATTACAAACGTAACTATACTAAAGTGCGACAGCTTAACCATCTCACCCTAGTAAGGCCTTGAATGTAATGTAACCAATTCGTTGTTTTCTTTCCTATTCAGCTTTCTGTTATTGTTTTTACTCAGAAGTGATCAAAGCAGACACATACAAACATTCTATTTTTAGATTTTCGTTTATCTTCCAATCTCCTCCGTGTTTCAATGGACGAATTCCAGCGAAATTTCATTGAATCTATATAAAAATTCATGAAAAGCATGTAGACAATAATAGACATAAACAGCATGCAGTAACAGATGTCAAATCCCAAACAGATTTGTTTGTTCGAACTTTATCACAGATTTTCGAAAGTGAGAGCAGTTTTTCAGCCTTTAAAAATTCTATGTTTGCAATAATAAAAATTTAAAAATTAATATGAGTACGCACTGTTTTTGTCAAAATAAATATAAACAAAATCATAGACTAGAGGCTGAAATTAATCTCACTTTTGAAAATTAATTTTATATAAAAATTTTCTATTGTATTTCCTAAAGCCTGCTGCAGCCAGATAGACACATAGTGCTATAGCATTTTTTTACAAATAGAAACTTTGTTTTTTTTTTTTTTAAAATCAAAAAAATTTTATTAAAAATTAATTGCAATAATATAAAACAAATCCGTTTTAAGAGTCTCTTAAAACCCATGACATTTTTCGCTGGTTCAATGTCGACTTGCTAGGAATTGCTCAAAAAATGGTATCTAAAGGCTTCTCTTTCAATCGATTTTAAAACAGTTTGATCGATTTTAAAAGTTAAGAAAATTATGAAGTTTTGGGAAAAAATAAAGCAAAAAATTACATATTAAAAATGTAACCGCTAATCGACCTATTTTAACAGATTATTCAGGTCGAATAATTATTTGAGTTTTAAATTATTTGTTTCGACATTAACCGAAATAGAGGCGATTAATCGAGGAATAGGTTAATCGATTAACCGAATTGGAAACACTAATATATGCATTTAAAATTAAAATTTCTCAATAAATAATCTGCGATGAAAGGAATATCAAATAACTGCACAAAATTTTGGTTTTGTTACTATTTTTCAAAATTATGTACGTAATTGTCTTTTTTAAGTGCAATTTTTTACATTATTTTCATACAAAAGATCACCGTTAGCTGCCTCTTGTGTTTTGCTAAGTTTTTCAATTCAAAACACATCTAAAATAAATGTGTTGTCAACTTTTTTTGCGACAAAAATATCCTACTTTAGTCGTTTTTTAACCATAAAAATCGCAAGATCTGGTGCAAAGCATAAAGTTGTCATCATTAGCTTCATTTGTTTTGTTTGTTTTCAGTCTGTATTGGTGTACCTGTACATTAAGGCAGGTAAAAGATTTGACTTAGCTGCGTTTTTGGCTTACCTGCACAAAAATTCTTGCAAAAGTTGGTTGTGCAGCTAAGTCAAAATTACTGTAATCAAATTCATGGAAGTTTTAGATAATTGCAGTTCAAATTTTTAGGAAATATCGATTTTAAAAGATGCATGTTCAAAAATCTACTTTTTTCCCTTTTGTCATAGTAAATAGGTACATATAAAATTAATTTGAAATAAAAAGGATATAAAATTTGTACTTCGGATTGAATCTTCTGCAAGTTTTGATGCATAAGTTTTTATTCTTTTGATAACAAGAATTTAGTGGAATATGAATTTAAGTCATGTGTTAAGATTTTGAAATTCCGATTAAGGGATTTTACTAGATTTGCAAAATAAGAAAATAAGTCAAGTTTTTACTTTAACTGCAATTATCGTATATCATAGATCCTTTACCAAATCAAAATAAGTTGATATTGTTCTAAAAGCCAAAAGTCTATACTTTTAAACCATATTAAAAGTTATCCGTGGTGTATTCAGGAATATGAATAAATAAGAAATTTTAAAGAAAATATTGTCTTTTTGCTAAAAGTGAAATTTGCGAATATTTCAAAAAGTAATTTTGAAATTTGGTGTTCATATTTGTGATATTCATACTAAAATCTATCAGAATTGAAGAATTGATATGTCGCATGCATGCTGCATTTTTGGTGTTGTACTGTATTATCGACAATGTTTTTTTTTTATATAAACGTCTGCCGGTATATTTACTCACTATGCATTATACTAAGCAAAAGTTTACTCATTTCATAGTAGTGAGTTTACGAACATTTTGTAGAGTGTACTACTTATATATGTGTTTAATAAAAATAAATAGTGAAAAAATGTAAAGATTCTTTAAGCTTGGTTTAAAGAAAAAAGAAAATTATATAAATATATTAAAAAAAATAAAGTTGAAAAAAATTTTAAATGTGAATGTTTTTTATGTTTCCGCTACGAAAACATTTAATTTAGTATATAATTTATAAACAACATGGTACATTTTTTTAATCCACAAAAGAATACACTTTTAAGCTTCTTTTGATGTTTTTTTTTTTCTAATGAAAATGAGTAAGGTTTGCTAAAGAAATATTACTGACATATAAAGGCAATACAATTTTTCAGGAAATTAAATAAATTAAATTAAAATTGAAAAAAGAAAACGAAAGTAGTAGATTTATGCATATGATGCTTTCCATAGCAACTTTCTGACCGAAAGAAAATGATATGGTATCAGTGTCATAACACAGTACAACAGCCAATCTGGGGGGTGAGAAATTCCAAGTCAGGGTGATGGTACTAGGTCAGTATAGTAAAACCCTCAAAGGGTTTGGCGTTCGTATGTGTCATTTTTTTTTATGATCTTTTAAATTTTTTCCTTATCTTGATGTTTTTTCGCTTAGTTGTAACTCGAGAACCACTTGTCCGATTTTGATGAAACAAATTTAGAAAAATTTAGAATTACAATTTCTTTAATCCGTTCATATAACATTTTTCTTTATAATCAACAGTTTTGCCGGTAAAAATAAATTTGTGGAGAAAAAAAAATATTTTTTTGCCTAAAAATTAAAATTTTTTATGAATTTAAAAAAAAAAATTTTAATTTTTAGGCAAAAAAATATTTTTTTTTCTCCACAAATTTATTTTTACCGGCAAAAAAAAATTTTTTTATGAATTTAAAAAAAAAATTTTAATTTTTAGGCAAAAAAATATTTTTTTTTCTCCACAAATTTATTTTTACCGGCAAAACTGTTGATTATAAAGAAAAATGTTATATGAACGGATTAAAGAAATTGTAATTCTAAATTTTTCTAAAAATGTTTCATCAAAATCGGACAAGTGGTTCTCGAGTTACAACTAAGCGAAAAAACATCAAGATAAGGAAAAAATTTAAAAGGTCATAAAAAAAATGACGCATACGAACGCCAAACCCTTTGAGGGTTTTACTATACTGACCTAGTACCATCACCCTGACTTGGAATTTCTCACCCCCCAGACAATAATCCCAAAAATGTTCCATAGTGTAATTAGAGTATTTCCTGCTCTATATGAATGTATAAAAATTTAAAAAACTTTTTTAATTATTTCAAAAAGAATGCAAAGTAGCCGTCATTAGATAATGACACACATCTACAGCTTATTTTTATACCCTGCACTACTCTGTGAAATATTGACTTTGTGCTGATGTTTGTAACTACCAAAAATATTATAAATCGATCGGTAATCCTTACAGTAATCGATCACTTCCCAACAAGGAAAGACTCTCAGCGCGGACCGGCAGATATTAATGAGCCTCAAATATGTTGTAGAAGAGAAAAGTTTAAAGGATACGTATTTTTTTAGCTGTCCAATCCCATATTTAAGTGTTAAAAAATGTGGTCAAGAAAGCCCAATTTTCAATTTTTCGGTTTAGTTCATATTTGTTCCAAAGTAACTATAGGAAATTTTATTGTCGTACGCAATTTATTTGAGAGACCTACTTGCAGGTGTCTAAAACATGCTTATTTGTTAATGGCGTAATACAAAACATCAAAATTTTTAGGTGGTTTTGTATGGGGCTGCTTACAGGGTTAAAGATCAAATTCATATATATTATTCCTTATAAGATTTAAGTGAGAGGGTATTTCGGCTTTTTTCGATATTCGGCCTATTTCGGATTTTATTAGTTTTAGTTCTGCTTACTACTACCTCCGAGTATATTATCTGCGTTTAATTTCAAAACAATCTGTTGGCTAGTTTCATTGAGGAAATTTTTTTATTAAATTTATAATGGGAGACTCTAAACTATTTTTGTTATTATCGATAATGTAGCCGAGTTCGTAAATGTATTTTTGGCGATTATAAATATATTTTTTCTTTTTTATAAAGGTAATTTTTTTCAGATTTACTAAATTTTCACTTTACATGCTTCTCGCATGGCGTAACGGCGTTTTGAACCGCTAATTCAAGTAAAAGAAGAGACATTTAATATAGATCCAGCCCTTTAATAATTCATGGTTTTGCTACACCCAGAAAACAGATTCGGTTCTGACAACCCCATTTGTTGCCAATCGAATGGTTAAGTTGCATTAAATAAATTTTTCGGTTGCGGCTACCGAATTACAACTGAAATTCCAATGCCACAGTCAAATTAGTCCAGTCTCAATTGGTTTTCTGTTGCTACAACTGAAAAATTCGGCTACCACAACTGAACCATGCGATTGGCTACAAATGCGGTTATCAGAACTGAATCTGTTTTCTGGGTGTATGTAAAAATAAAACGTATATAATATAAAATCTATTTATCAAACGCATTATGTCGTTGATCATTCAAAATTACCGCAGAGCAGAAAACGCCCTTCCCACACTTACTTGTGCAGCTGGGACAGCATGGATTTTTCTTATACTGAATTTAGACAGGAAAAACCAGCTGGTTTTTGTACAAAACTAAATTGCAAAAGCCATGTCATTTACACTGGGTGTTTAGTTTTTCTTTGTCACAACACTTTTTTATTACACACTTTTCTTTCTTTTCTTATTGTGAAATTAATGAAAAAAAATTATTAATACATTTAAAAAAGAATAACAACACACAATTTCAAATTAAACCAGAAATATTCTTAAAAAATTAAAAAATATTTTTTTGACACTTGCTTTACTTCTATATTCGTTGTAACAGGCTGTATCGAAAATTAATTAAAATGATACCGAGTGAATCAAAAATGCATATTTCAGATATTTTTACTTGGTTTTTGGCAAAAACTAGGTAGAATCTGGTTTTCAGTTTGTATGAAAATTGTATGGAAAAACTAAATTAATTTTGTAGTTTTCGGCTCAAAAACTAAAAATGGCCAAAAACTACTAGTTTTCGCCCAGTCTAAATACACTATTAGAAACTTAAAAATTTTTATTACTATCCCAGCAAAAAAAAATTGGAAGTAATGCTTTAGAAACTACTTCTTTCACTGCTTCACAAGTATCCGTTAGTGTATTTTTACTGCGTTTTTAGAAGTTCTTCTGAACAGCTTCAAAAAATCACTTCTTTCATTGCTTTCAAAGTATCCGTTAGTATATTTTTAAAGCTTTTTTAGAATTACTTCTGAACAACATCCAAAAAATCACTTAAGTATTTCTTCTAAAGAGTAATTGCTCTAAAAATTATCGTAAAAAGTGATTTTGGTATCATTTGGCATTTCCAAACAGAGGCAGCAATCGTGAGGTCCCAAGTTCGATACCCGTTGGCGGCAATAAAGAACTTTTGTAAATTAAAAAAATATCCAATTTTTTTTGTGAACAAATTTTTTTTTTAACTTTTAATTGGTGAAAAGGAGCTTCATTTGCACTCTTTCAAAAGGTACTGAAAAAATATTGAAGTGGGAGTACTCCTCTCCTATGACAACTCAATGTTAAAATCATCAGTGTTTATGCTAAAAATTAATACATCTAGATCATCAATTGTAGTGCTTTTTCTACTGCTTCGGCATATTGTTTTTTGCTGGGGAGATGCAATATCGATAACTTTTTAAACAAACTTTACATGTCGCTAACATGTAGGAAATTTTGTCAAAGAAGTATTTTATTTTGGGAAATTTTGTTAAGGTGGGATTTTATTTTGTCAAATGACGTTTTAACAGAGTTGTCAGGTAAGGAAATTTGGGCTCAAATTAGGGATTTCGACTTCGGTTTGGGGACAGATTAAAAAATTGTAAATTTTAAAATATTTAGTTTTAAGCTGAATATAATCAGAATTTTTGGACAAATTATATGCGTATTATATTAAATTAAAGTCGATAAAATTGGGTCTGTTAAAGTATTTAAAAATTTGTACTAAATATTTAAATGATTTTAAATAAATATTTTTAAATCTTGAAAAAACGAAAAGCAACCAAGCTCAAAAATTAGTCAAAAAAATTTATATATTCAATATAATGCAATTGTTACATGCAAAGGACTCAGAAAAAAATAAACTTTGAGCAGGTTCTTATGTACCTTCTGAATCGTGTTAACGCGACTTATGTAAACTTAATGTCCAGAAGAGTTTTCAAGCCCTAGAAGTTACACTTACTAGATTTACACTTAACCAAAAACTATTAGTTTTTGAAAACTACTTGTATTTACTTGTCAAATTCCATACAAATTTTGAAAAAAAGATTTTTCAACATAATGAGTTTCGTGTGAAAATTGAGTAGAATTTTTTCTCTCGAAAAGTTAATGTACGACTTTTATTATGAAACAATGATATTTCAGCTTAATTGTGATTTGTCTTTCGTATAATAAAGTTTTTTTCTTTCACAATTTTCACAAAGATTTGAGACCTTTAAAGTTCGAGCGAAAAAGTAAATATTTTAATTACTTTGCTGAGTCGTTTCTTAGTAATGATTCTGAAGAAAAAAACTTCTGAAATTAGCAGATTTGTTTGCTAATTACTAGTAAAATAAAAATAGCAAAATTAAAACTGCTAAATTTACCAAATTTTATTTATATTTAAGCTAAATTTTAGTTAATTGAAAATAACAAATTGTACTGTAGAATCTGTAGAAAATTTTGCTAAATATTAGTAGATGAAAAATAGCAATAACAAACAGTTATATCTACAAAATATTTGCTATTTTTTGGTAAATTTAGTTAAACGCAAATAGCAGCCGATTTGGCTAACTTTTTTGCTAATTTAAGCTGGTTAATTTGCTATCTTCCATTAAAAAAGATTTAACTGAGTCAAATATAACTAAAATTCTGTATATTTAATAGTTTCAATTTTGCTGTTCTTAGTTTACCAGTATTCAGCAAACAAAATTTGCTAATTTCAGGCATTTTTTTCTGCAGCATCATTTTTAACTAATTTCTAGTAACTTTTTCTACTATTTTTACATATTTATTTTTATAAGTGTATTTGAATTTGCAAATTATTTTTTTTATTATCTACAGCCTCTTGGCACAGCCACCAGAATTTCTGTGACCCTCAATATTTATATTGTATATGAAAATATTCATAAAGTTAATGAAAACAATTTTCCTAAAAATAGTGAAACCTTTTACTAATGTAAAGCTACATATTTTTCAAAAGTTCATTCAGTGTATAATATTTTCTTATTTCATGTCGTAGCAAGATGCCAGACATTGTTATGCCATCTGACATACACTGTCATGTCATCACTCAAGAGCATACTCATACATATATGATTGAATTTAAATTCAATAACTTCATGTATCTCTTTGCATATGAATAGTTCTACTTACTAGAAATTATATGAATAATTAAAACCTTTTTTTTAATAAATGTGATTAAAAAACAACATAAATAATATTAGAAATGTGCTTCCTTCCCAT
This sequence comes from Leucophora obtusa, assembly GCA_949987735.1. NCBI lineage: Eukaryota > Metazoa > Arthropoda > Insecta > Diptera > Anthomyiidae > Leucophora > Leucophora obtusa. Next base: position 84,630,472 of record OX465299.1, read on the forward strand.
CCATTTGTTGCATTTTTAGTAATAAACAGGGCAGCGACTTTATGAACAAAAACATCTATGAGCTTAAAATATGCATTAAAAATTCGAAACCTGTTTTGTGTAAATGCGTAAATTTCCTACATTTCCTAATTTTGAGGAAAGTTTTATGTAAAATTTTAAAAAATATGCCATAAAAATACTTACTTAAATATGCAATAAATATTCAACATGCCAAAATATGCATTTTGCATAATATATGCATATTTCAACGAAATATGCATTATTCAAAAAAATATGCCAAAATACGAATATTTTAACAAAATTTGCAAAAATGTGCATATTTAAACAAAATATGCATACATCAGCAAAATATGCATACATCAGCAAAATATGCATAAATTTTGTTGAAATATGCATATTTTTGCTTATTTTATTGGAATATGGACACTTTTCTATGATAGATGCCAAATTTTTGTGATAGATGCTTATTTCTACCTATTTTGTTGAAACATGCATATATTGTTAAAAATTCATATTTCGATTCGTAGCATATTTAAGTAATTTTTGGTATATTTTTGAAATTTCAAGTATGATTTACCTAAAAATTAGGGAATGCAAGAATTAAACACGTTTTGCATATTTAATGCATAATTTAAGCTCATTGATATTTTGTTGATAAAGTTGCAGATGTTTCAACAATATATGCAAAATTATACATTTCTTATAAAATAACAATAATAAAGTATTGCCATTTTGTTGCAAATTATTTTATTCTAAAAAATATTTATTCTGAATACGATTTTTATTCACTGACTGGAGACATTTCTGTGAAAGTTGCAGCCCTGACAATGAGTATTGAGTTAAACATAACTTATTGTTGAACAAGGAAAAACTTACTATGTAGAAAATATATACATTAAAATTTACAATAATTTGATTTGTTTTTAGTCGCAAGTGTTATATCGATGGTCATATGTTGACCCCTTTTAATGGTTGTGTTTTAACTTGAGATAAATAAGAAAAATATTTTTTTCTCTCTCCTATACTTTTCACATAATATTATAAAATTATGATAGTGCGGAAGTAGCTTTCTATGACCACCTATTTAATGTTTATATTTATACATATTTTGTTTAATAGTTTGTAATTTTAAACATTGGATTCTCTTTTTTATTTTCTGTTATTAAATTATAAGAGTATATTGCATAAAAATCAATCAATTAAGCTAATATGATGTTGACTTTTTCTAAAGTTTTTGACATGGTTTTTATTTCTATTTATCATACACTATACAACAGCCTGTATCTCTTCATACAAATTTTGGTGTGCTAAGTTTAAATTTCGCAAGAAAAAATTAAAAGCGGATATTCCGACCATATGATATCCTACACCCCAGTATAAGGTCCCTATGGGAACCCTGCGGGAAATGAAGGGTCGATTGATCCAAAGTGACAAATCTGAGACAGGTGCATAGGGGACAGGTTACAAAACTGATGTAAACCCAAATTTCGGTGTATCAAAAAGTGGTAATTCCAGCAAAATATTCAACCTCGTGACTATTGAAATGGAGGCCAAAATTTAACTGGTTCATTTTGGATATATCCTATAACTGGAGAAAAAATATCATAACATCAAATTGACAAAAGTAACTAGTACCTTTGCAGTTGAAGTAGTGATATAACACAGAACAGGTGCAGTATAATTAGATGTGTATGAAAAAATGGCGATCGGTACCGTAAAACCCTTTAACAAAGTTTACATAATACTTAACTTTGTGGCCACAGAAATGATGACATAATAATAAACTACGAGTAGTTCAAAAATAGTGTTCGGATACGAGTATGCATAATAGAGTGTCAATGACAAGTAAAACAAACTGTTCAGTGACTGACTGAAAGGCTGTACAACCCTTTTGGATTTATTCACAAAGTCAGAATTTTTTATTGGATATTTTGATTACCGATTCTTTTCTCTAATCGTTGGTGAAAATGTTTTATAATACCGATATTACCATTATGAAATAGAGGAAAGTATTCCAAAAAAAAATCTCTAGGGAAGCTAAAACACTAAGGGGTCGAAATGACCCATAGACCTAAAATAGGTAGATCATATCTGTATTTGCAAAAATTAATAAGAGAAGATAAATTTATGTTAATAACTAAAAACTATCTCATAAAGCCCAAAATGACCCGAAAACCAGTTTAGTGTTGAATTCAGGAATGATCTTTGTAAATTACGCACATATTTTTTTATATGTAAACTTAACAGGGTTTTACTTAAAATATGTGCCCATATTGTATAATACGATAGACGATTATCATACACTTTTCGAAGTTTAATAACTATCATATTACATACAATTTTTAATTGACTTAAGCTTATATGACACTTGCTAGTTTATAGACTCTGGTTTTTTGCACCATCAATGCAAATCATATGAAGGGTACTGCATTACCAACATCAATTTGACAGTTTAATAGTTTTTCGATATAGTTGTTCTCTTCACACATATTTCTCACATAAGGAAATTCGTGCTCTCTTCTATTTTGGATTATTAATACTGAAACTAGCAAGTGTCATACGGGCTATATTGGCATAGACAAGCAACTTGATGGAAACTCACAAGAACAAGTCTAAAGCGGCAAGCCGCACGATTTCGGTGACTATTGCCCATGCCCTCAAATCGGTCGTGCAGAATGTCCAGGTCGCATCAACTATGTGGCACGTAGCGCCGCCTGTTGGAACCACATATCGTTCACATCCATATAATCCAATTTTGGCCAAAGAAATCATCATAATGTGATAATTACCAGTGAAAAGGAAATAACGATAGGAATTTTCTTCCGATTACAAAACATTCATTGTGTAGGTTATGATTGACAAGACTTCAATTAGCCACACTCATCGATGTGTCGACCATGGTGTGTCTCGTTAAGAGATGATGCTACGGGTCGTAGCCTGTTTAGAGGGTTGACGGTTTGATTCCCGGTCATGGAATACACAAAAAGTTTTTGATATAGAGGCAATTTAACGATCAAAAATACTTTGATCAATTCACACATAAACTTCTTTTTGTAAATGAATTTTAAAAAATTGTATTTCATATTCGTAATGTATATAAAATTGTTCAGAATTTATGCAGAAATCCTGAAAAGAAACTTGAAATTTTTAGGGACCTATAAACGTCATTCCATTTTGTCGAAATTTGGTCCGTATGTATATACGACTTGTTTGCACACAAGGGTACATGGACAGATAGATAGACTGACGGACGGACATCGCCAAATCGACTCAAAACGCTATTCTGAGTAAATCGGTACACTAATAGGTTGGTCTAGGTCCAATATTTTTTGGTGTTATAAACAGCAGTATAAATTTATTTTACCCTGTCGAAGTAGTGGTGTATGGTGTAACTAGTATTTCTTAACTTACGTTAAAATTTATATGTATACTTTCATATATGTATTTGTTAGAATATTGTTCTACCTCAAGTCCAAAATCGAATATGATATTTTGAAGCAACAAATAAAATCTAATGTTACAATATTATCGTATTCGAATTTGGACTTAAGGTAGAACAATATTCTAAGTAAATGTATGTAAATCTATTTAAAAAATCCGAAAAAACTATTTTTGAATTTTTAATGCAAAAATTAAAATAATTTATATGTATAGCTTATAAACTTAACTACATTGAATTGTAATCATGAGTTAATAGAGGTTTTCATATAAACGCGTATTCTACTCGTAAACGGTTTAAACTTGGTATGTTTATGAGTTTAATACCAAACTCCATACATGAAAAATACGTTTATATTTATACAAGGTTTACATGGAATTTACGAGTTTATATGAAAAACCCCTAATACTTATTTTGGTATTTATGTATTTGAAAAAAAAAACTATTTTTTTTAAATAATTTTTTGTGACTTTGTGATGTTTTAAAAACAGATTCGGTGACTTGTCGTTTTACGTAAGTTCAGTGACTGGATCCTTCTGGGTTCTTCCAGCACCCATACTTATTATGACAGATGGTGAATAATAAGTGACATATTACACGTCAATTAGTTTCAGTTAGTCCTGTGACTTGTTAACTTAGAGCAGTATAGTGATATGTCACGAAACTATTATTTTGTACTAGTTCAGCAACAACACACATATTGATTAATATGTGACTAGTTTTTTAACAAATATTTTTCTTTAGTTCTGTGATATGTGCGCATAAACCAGTCACGTGATGTTTTATTTCGCACTAGTTTCGGTACATATCACATAATGTCTAACATGAGACTACTTCCGTATTAGATAATTTTAACTTGTTCTATTGCATACTCTCTTAAACCAGTAGTGTGATATGTTATAAACGACAAGCTTTGCGACAAGTCACAAGTAGCTCAAAAGGAGGAAATTGCCACCTCCTATGACAAGCCCATGTTAAAGTTGCCGGTTACTTTCATATAAAAAAACCGAATCGAGGACCGGTGACTCCCACAAAGTTCCAGTCACGTGACCAGCTCTGTGACTGATCCATTTCCCGTAGGGAAATTTTAACAAACTGTCACCGAACTAGCCCCTTTATATGAAATAGACTGGTCACTTTTACATGGCGTTGTCATACGAGGGGGAAATTGACCCATTGTGACATGTCACAAGACAAATCCTAGGACAGGTTACTGAACTCTCATAAAAAACAAAATTCAGGGACCTGTCCTGGGATTTGTCTTGTGACATGTCACAAGAGATCAATTTCCCCCACCTAAGACAACGCCATGTAAAAGTCACCAGTCTATTTCATCTAAAAGGGCCAGTTCGGTGACAGTTTGTTAAAATTTCCCGTAGGTGTGGTTCATATTCCGTGACGCGCTCCAAATTCTGGTAAGGGAATTTTAATTAACTTGTATAATAACCGTAGTGAAATATATAACAATAGGAAAAATCGGGTTTTTCCTTGTATTTCAACTACACCTTTTCCAGTTTTATTTCAGAAAATTCAGAATATATTTCAAAATTGTCTAAAAATATTTAAAATTATCCAAAAATCTTTGAAAATTGTCCAAAAATGTTTTAAAATTGTGCAAATATATTTTAAAATTGTCAAAAATGCTTTCAAATTGTCTAAAATGTTTCAGAATTATCCAAAAATATTTTAAAATTGTCCAAAAATCATTCAAAATTGTCAAAAAAATGTTTTAGAATTATCCAAAAATCTAAAGAACTTTGATATTTGTCCAATTGCTTTTCAAAATTGTCCAAAATGTATTTTAAAATTTTCAAAATATATTTCAAAATTATAGAAATATATTTTAAAATATTAAAAAACTATTTTAATATATTTTGTTTGTATTTAAGAAAATTCTATTTGTCTTTTAAAATTGTCCAAATACATTTCAAAATGATTCACTTGTATTTAAGAATTTTAAATCTGTATTTCAAAATTGCCCAAATGTATTATAAATAATTCCATTTGTATTTGAAAATTCTCTAAATATATTTCAGAAAATTCCAAATGTAATTAAAAAAAAAACTCTATTTTGGAATATAAATTTAGTCTTAAAAACTTAAAAACCATATTAAGTACATGAGACTAATTAATTATTTGGACAAACTAATTGTCCAGCAAAAAAAAATTTGGAAGTAATGCTTTACAACCTACTACTTTCACTGCTTAACAAGTTTCCGTTAGTGTATTTTTACTGTTTTTTAGAAGTAATTCTGAACAACTTCAAAAAATCACTTCTTTCATTGCTTCCAAAGTATCCGTTAGTATATTTTTACAGCTTTTTTAGAATTACTTATGAACAACAACCAAAAAATCACTTAAGGATTTCTTCTAAAAGTGATCTTAAAAAGTAATTTTGGTATCATTTGGTATTTCTAAATAGATGATCGCGGGTTCGATTCCTGGAGGAACCAATATTTTTATAAATTTTTTCTTAAATTTTTTTTTATTTTTTTCATATTTCTTTTAGTATTTATAACTAAGGCCCATTAACTTTTCTCGAGCAGTTAACTTTACCTTAACCATGGGTAACTAACCAATACTAAATATTTATCCCTATGAAAATTTAACCATAATAACTTATCAATATTTTAACTTTAGTATGAAATGTCAGAATAAAAACAAAAGGAAAAACAAAAATTAATAACAAAAAATTTTTTTTTCAATATGGGAAAATTAAAAGTTTTTCTCGCTGTTTTTGTATATTTCTGGTCATAAAAAAAATAATACACTTGACCACGTCGTTTTTTTTAAGATTCGCGGTCGCTAAATGCTATAAAATGGTTGTGTCTTTTTACATACTACGAGAGGTGATTTAATTAAATCCATTTGGTAAGTCTATAAAATAAAAGTGGATTATTTGAACTATTACTAAGTTTTTCGAGCTAATCGAGACAACCGTGGAAAGATTCGCGCATAAAATTAAAAAAAAAATAGTGGACATTTTGTGATAGATTAGTAAATTAAAGCAATTTATGCGATCAGCACATTAAAGTGAGTAGAAAAATAATCGCTGTGTATGATTTTGTATCTTTTTGTAATTTCGAGTCAAAACTGTGGGTTGTCCAGGGGTTCCTCACATACTTTTAAAATATTTAAAACATGATTGGTTCACATTTCGTTAATTCGAGAGTGATTTCTATGCGCTTTTTTATATTTAAGAATCAAATTCAGTAGTCTTGTACTTCACGTGTACCAAAATTCTGCAAATCCTTGATAACACACCTCAACAAACTTTCAGAGGTTTGAGCTTTGATACATGATTCATTTTGAATTTGATACGCTGATTCCAAATTCTTAAATGTAAGTTACCAAAAATTGATGGAATAATTATTTTTCTGAGAATGGTTTTCAAAATAATTTTTTCCTATAACGGTACACAAATTAAATAACTGTTTTCCCATGTATTTAGAGAACAAAATTCATTCTTTACTACCATCGTAACAGAAAGTCTTAGAGAATAGAGATTTGGAATCAGCAAGTAAAATACTAAAAGTATGTATCAAGCTTCTACCGACAGCGACTTTTAATTTTGTAGAGGTGTATAATTCGTGTCAAATTGTTCTAATATTGGTCACTATTTTTGGTTTTAGTTACTCAAGACAGATTTTGGCTCCTTGAACCTTAAAAAAATTTTTTTTCCTATTTCCTTATATGAGGCCAATTTCTGAAAGCTATCGCAGAAACCTAAATCCTAAATAGCAAAAATTTGTGCACGTTTTTAAGTACTGATGCAATTTTTTTTAAGTTTTGGTAAAGTCGGGAAATGCACATCGAAAATACTTATATATATCATAAAAGATTCTTAGTCAAAGTTTGATTAAAGCTGCGCTTAAAATTTTTTTTAATAATCATCATTACAAGTTTAATTTATTAAAATAACTTATGTAGGGTGAATTGTTCTAAAATAGCCTTGGTTAAGTTTCTATGGTTAAATTTTAGCATTGGTTAGAAGAAATGCTTGGTTAAAATTTAGATAAGTATTTCAAAAAATATGCTTACCAGTGGTTAAGATTAGTAGAGGTCTTAACCAGAGTATAAATTGATATAAGTTAACGGGCCTAAATTGTTTAAATTTAATATAATTTTAATTTTTAAAAATATATAAAATAAAAATTATGAAAAATAGCTTTTTATGCGCTTATGAAAATAGTACTGGCTATTTTGTACAATGGCTATTTTAAAAAATGGTCCGTATCTCGAAAACTAAGCGAGAGAGAACAAAACGGACAAAATTTTTGCTCCATTGGAGTATTAACACACTCCGATAATACAAATAGGACAGGTCCGGAAGAGATCCCGAGGGATCGATTTTTATAAAACAGCCAATATAAAGCAATCAAACCATCGCCTTCTTTTTAGAAAAAAAAAAACTTTTTCGCTCATTTGTAATTAGGACAAATTCTAATACCAAAAAATTTCCATAGCGTTAAATGGTAATGAGATTTGTTTTGCATTGCATTAGTCAACTATGAAATTTCGATGCCAATGAAAAAATCCCAAGTATGCCATATTATCACTTTTCAAATGAATTTTAAACCCTGTTTTTTAAATTTTTTTTCAGAAGTTGGGGCAGTATTTTTATGCAAATTTATTTTTACTTTCCGAAAAGTAACTGTTGCAATTTTTCAAAAATTAAAAATTGAATACCTTTAAAACCGGTATTCCGGGAATACCGCTATTTCGGGTTCTCGGTATTCCCGGGAAACGGTAATGAAAAACATAATAATTTTATTTTAAAAAAATTTCGGTACCGGTCTCGTATTTCCATATCGTACACCTAAATGAGTGAATATTTTGTACGGTTATACCAATGTAACCCATATTATTCAAACACAATTTAAGTTTCTTTGGTGGAACCATGTGTAATTATTGGTCCGGTACACGAAAAAGTTAATAATTTTATTTTAAAAAATGTGAATAGCGGGTTCGTATTTCCATATTGTAAACCCGAATGAGTCAAGATTTGGTACAATCATAGCCAATGCACCTGGAATTATTAACGCGCGATAACAATTTTATTTCAAAAAAATTTGTGCATCGGACTAGTCTTCTTAAAAATTTAATATTTCGTATGGTTCGTGGGTGAATCGAACACCTAAAGCACCCATTAGTGATATTTTCCTGGGTATTAAGCATATACGCTTAAAATTCTTATTAATTATTGTGTAGGGTTCTGCAATTGATTTTAAGAAATATAATTTTTCAATTACAATTATTTATGTTTTGTTAGTTAATTTAATTGTAAAATTATCGTATCGTATAAAAAAATATCACAAAAATACATCAACACGTAATCGATTATGATTTATGTGTTTTAATATACGAAATTGAAAACGAATTGTATTTTATAAATATCAGAACTCATTAAATATTAATAATGGCTAATAGTCTGACTTGTTGTATTTTTCTTCTGGTGTTTTGTTGCTGTGTTCTTTATACTTCCAAAAATTCTACAAATTAATTACCTTTGTTGCACACTTGAACATGTTAAATATCGTTTTGTGACCACGATTAGAATACATAAACATGATGCCCACATTTACAACAAGTTAAAACGATATTGATTATATATATGTATATATTGCGGTGGCTAAAGTGGTGGCTATAACGTGTTTGTATATTGCCACTATATTTATGTAATGAAATATATAATAACGTTATGACATTACTCCCAATATTACAAAGCAACTGCAGTTTGCTTATAAATTAAACGGAATTTAAGATTTTATAATTGACATTGCTAAAATATAGTGATAAGTTGACAAAAATTTTATTAGCATTCTAGAAGTTGGATCTACGGTACAAAATATTTAACTTTTCGATTTTTACAGTTCAATACTTTATTAACATAGTGTATGTAAAGAGAAGTTCAGTATAATTTATTATTTGGTGCAAAGGAAACCACATAAGAAACCATAAAAATATTATAGTATCAAGAGAGATTTAAAAATTTATTAAATACTAAATGTCCTAGCAAAATATTTGGCTTTGAAAATAATAACTGATTTTAGATAAAACTATTTCCATACATATTTTGCACTTTTTTAAAAGCCAATTTACACTAAAACCACGTACTAGTAGTTTTTGGAAAGGACGTGTATTTAACTTTCTAATTCCATAAAATATTTCAGTCAGAAACTAGTAGTTTTTAAAAGCTGCTAGTGTTTGTGTTGGGATTTATTTCCGACTTTAACTGATTTCTCAAAAATGTACTCAAGAATATAGATGCCAACTTTTTCATACCAAAAAGCGCAAAAAAGTTACAAAAAAGGATAAAAACGCGTAAATTTCTATTTAACGAGTAAAAAGGTTAAAGTCGGGCACGCCGACTATACAATACCCTACACCAGTCTGAGTAAAAGCCAACTAATGTTTGGATCCGAAATTCGAATGGGTTAAAATGGGGCTTGCGTCAAAATTTTCTATAATGTGAGTCAGCGCACCAAATTTCATTAAAATATCTTAATATTTGCGACCTGCAGTTTGTAACCAAGCCAATTTTGGGGGACCATTATATGGGCACTTGGTCTAAACATGGACCGATGTTCACCAAAATCAATAGGCTTCGTCCTTGGGCCAAAATAGGTCTGTGTACCAAATTGCATCAAAATATCTGAATATTGGCGAGCAGCGTATAAACAATATAATTTTGGGGGGAGCCTTATATGGGTACTAGGTCTAAACATGGACCGGTGTTAACCAAAATCAATAGGCTTGGTCCTTGGGCTGACATAAGTCGGTGTACCAAGCTTCATCAAAATATCTTAATATTTGCGACCTGTAGAGTGCGCACAAGAATGCATGGACGGACAGACGGACGGACGGACAGACGGACGGACATCGTTAAATCGAAATAAAAAAAAATTCTGAGCCGATCGGTATACTATAAGGTGGGTCTAGGACCAATATTTTTTGGTGTTACAAACATCAGCACAAACTTATAATACCCTGACCACATAGTGGTGTAGGGTATAAAAACGGGTAAAAATGCATTTGATAATTTTTAGGACCTTTCAAAAGAATTTGTCAGTTCTTACCCTACACTGAGAGAAATATTTGCATTATATTAATGCATTTTTGCATGAAACCAATGAAGTTTCACTGGAATTCGTCCATTGAAACTTTTCATTGAATTAATGGAATTTTTAATAAAATGTTATGAAAAATGTCATTTCGTAATTATGCAAAATTATTCGATTTTTAAAAACTTAGGCTCTTGTTTTATAGTCAGAAGAAAAAAGGATTTTTGTCTTAAATAAATAAATTTGAGAAAAAATTCGTTCCCATTTCTGAGTATACAAAACTGGCCCCAAAATTTTTCCTATAACTAGGATTCTGCTAAATTTGTAATAAAAGTGATACGTGTATAACGGAAACTTTTTGCATTTGGTACATCAAAAACACTACATTTAGCGCCAAAAGCAGTATTTGGCATTTAACATACAACTTTTCCTTAATATTTTAACGTATCGTTACTTAGTGTCTTCAAATGCAATGAAATGTGCAAAGAAATTTGAAAATAACACACAAAATAATTTTGTTGTTGCTTTGTGTGTTATTTTCAAATTTCTTTGCACATTTCATTGCATTTGAAGACACTAGGTTATGGAAATAAAAGCAACTGTTGACATATTTCTTGATATTGCTATAAAAACAATACATGTAAAAAAGCGCAAAACGAGCTAAATAAATTTTGAAAAAGCACCAATTTAGTGCTTTTTTCAGTTACGCGTTAGATCAATAATTTTCGCGTTTTGGCACATCAAAAAGCAACAGATTTAGCGCGAAAAGCACTAAGTTGGCATCCCTGCTCAAGAAATTATTTTGGAACTACATAGATAATAATTTATGCCATTTATGAAGTACATATATAAAGTTGAATAAATTAAAATTAATTAAATTAAATTTTCCAGGGAAATTATTTACGATTTCATTAAAATACAGTGTAACATATTTTCAATTATATTTCTTATTTTTTTATTAAAAAATGTATTTCTTTTCAAGTGGCATTAAAGAAAATTACATCAAGGGTTGTAAATAGGATGAACTAAGTTAAAAAATTTGTACATTTTGCGTCAAAAATGAACTTAAGAGAAAACCTAATAAAAATAGTAAAAACTAGCATGTAAATAAACAGGCATAAAACCAGGTAACCTCTTACTTTTCTATTATAAAACCAATTATTTTAACAAGGCCATGTCCATCAAGTGGGGCAACCCCTTATGTCACATGGTAACGGTTATTCTTAACTTAATGTTACTCTTACTTATTACCTCTAGATTAAAAGTATCCTTAAAGTAAGGAGTTATTTTTTCTTAAAATTTCTAAGCATTATAGATATTTTCGAAGTTTATAAGATTATGAAACCATAAGGGCCAGTTCTGTATTCAAAACTTAGAACGAAATTGTTCCAAATTTATTTAAGTAATAGTTGGAAAAAAATTCGTCCTTAGTTCTGACTATAAAACTGGCCCTTATACATATATTTCGAGAATAGCTTACAAAACACCTCCATAATCTACATATGGGCTGGTATACAAACTAGAGTTTGGTTTATTTTATTTATTTTAAAATATTTTTATTTTCAATCTCCTCTACAACACTTTATTACCAAAATATTAATTAAAATAGTTTGCAATACACACACACACACATTTCTGATATTTTAACAAATTTATTAAAATTCTTTTGCTATAAATTGTTTACTTTTCATGCTTAAACTGCTGTTCTTTTTTTAACAAATATGACAGAAACAACAAGCCATAATCACATTTTCCACATATTTTTATCCCTGCTTGGTTTAATTTTATTAAAAATAAAAATAAACCAGTATAGAGAATAAAATACAATAAAAATTTGTTAAATTGAACTAAAGTAGACGAGGAAAGTCAAAGCAAGCAAAGATGGTGCAAGCCATTTGCTATATTATATTTATAACTATTAAGGTGGCAATAATTTTTAATGCAGCAAAAGATGCTGTTGAAACAAAAGAAAATGTTAAACTGGGGGTGATGAAGTTGAGCTAGATTTCTCCCATTGACTTTCATAGCATTACCCTAGCACTTTTTCTTAAGTGGCAACAATCAAACGTGTCAGTCCGCAAAGCGAAGTTCCAATTGCACAACTTTCTCCAAGTTATTAAACTCGGGCTTTCTCAAGATCAAAAATAAATTTCTGGATAAAGTCAGTTAATGACTAAAAAAGCTGTGAACTTTCCCTTTAGCGTAGGGCTCATTGCATCTTCTACAACAAGAGACAGATATGCAACCCATTCTCTTCGCATGTTATGCAATAAGTCAAAGACCATGGGGTAGTAACAATATACATATATGTAGCTAATTTGCTTTATGTCATTTTTAAGCCACAACTTCTTGGTAATTCTGCTAGTGGTTAGTTATCTACATATTTTTCTAGCCTTCGATATATTCAGACAGTCTTTTTAATTCCTTTATAACTGGTTTGGGAGGGGCTACTATGGCATCACCTTCAGTACCAATATGTCCAGCTAGCCTGTCATTATTACTAATGAATTATTTATGCAGTTTTGGCTACGCGGCTTGACTATCAATACAAATGCTGGCCGACTTTATTTTTCCACAAAGAAACGCTCAGTAGCTTTCAAAAAAGATTCCTGTGAATTGCAGCAATAAAATTTTACACTAAGATGGGCCTTGCTATTCATTATATTCAAAAAAAACAAAATTATGAAACAAGATGAAACAAATCCCACAATTCCCAAAAACTCTAAAAAATTTTCAAAACTGGGATTTTTTACTTTTCTTGGTGTCTTGTCCACATTTAAAGTGATGTTCAAAATTCACGAACACAGTCATATTACTACCATATCCCAATAATCATCGATTCAAGCCTTAAGGGGGGACATGACATTGGCCGTTTTTTGAAAGCGACTTTTTTTATAATTTTGTATTTTAGAAAATATTCTTAAGATTCTAAGAAAAAAAAAATGTCATGGAAAAATTCCTACGGGTTCAAAAGTTACAGCCGGATTAGCGAGAGCGTATTTTTAATTTTCGCGCTACCTACGTACGGCAGCTGGTATATAATTGTTTTACTTGCTACCTGACTTTTGGTGGTTGTTATTTCATACCTACTTGAAGAGTGAGTTTTTTTGTGTTTTTGAATTGCCGAATAGCTAAACGATTGCAAAGAACTATAAGAAACAGCACAACACAAAATAACGCAGGCATACAGTACGAAGCAGGCATGGCAGATTGAAGGTAAACTTTTTTTTCTTTGTTCACAAACTTTGAACGCGTTTATCTCGAAACCATGTTTTTCGTACTGGTTGCGGCACTAGTGGGTTCATTTTTTGACGAATTTTTTTTTTGTATTTTTTAAACTTGATTCGCTATCGTATGACACGAGCCTTATTTTAATTTTTTTTTTTCGATTTTTTATGAATTTTTAAAGTCAATATTTTTTTTCGAAAAAACACACTTTCAAATTCGGAACATCACCAACAGTTTAAAAAAAATTTAAGAAAAAGCTCGTATCATACGATAACCAGTCATTTTTTTCCAGATAGGACAATTTTTGCGACTCCCAGCGCTGCAATCACGAGGCCCCGTTTTATTCTCTGCCGCCAGTTTGGAGCTCTATAAAACCATGTTGGAGTGAAAAATATATTTTTTTGAATTTTTTTTCCTGTAATTTGTTCAATTTTGGAAAAATGTTTGTTTTTGACTGAGTTATGAATTTTTTAAAAAAGGTATGTTTTCTCTGCCGCGAATGTAATGTCCCCCCTTAAAGAAATTTTAAATTCTCTATTTAATATCAAACGTTTACTTCAAGTCATTACCTATGAAACAATATAGCCTTTGAATTTTCTTTGTGAAACATTTGTGAAAAATTACAAAACTATATTAGAATTATTTTTAAAAATTTTAAATTTGTGTATTAATCTCAAGTCTAAACTCAAATGTGTTTCTAGTTAGAAATATGTTTTGAAATTTATTATTGATATTGAATCATTATCAAAGTGTTTAATATAATATTTTCTATCAACAATATTCCTCGATTTAAATTTCTGTTTTTAAGTTTGAGAAAGATAAAATTCTCAAATCATTATCAACAATATTATAAAGTTAAATTATGTAGTACTTAATATCGAGTCTAATAATTGATTCGAAAAATATTTCCAAAAAAAGTGTGATATCACAGTCGTTTTTATTGATAATCCTATAGTTCTCAGTTCGAGAACTACAATTTCTCAACAGTATTCTCTAAGGCTAATATTTGAAAAAATTATTGTTATAAAATCAAATTCAATTTAGTTTTAAGGGTAAATGTTTATTGGGATGAGATATCTTTACCAGCTTTTACTTTTTAAATTCAGGTGGTGCAGTCAGAGAAAAAAAGTGAATAAAAAATGCTCAAATTCTGGTCTGGGGGAAAAAAAGTGGAGAATATTTTTTCAATTAAGCACATCTGAAAGAAATATGCTTTCAGAAAAATATAAATAAGAAAAAGATACTACACTGAAATTTTCTTTGTGTAATAAAACGTATAGTTGCAAATATAACTGCAATTTTTTTAAGATTATTGGACTTGATTTGGCTTTGCCGTTGGCAAAAAACCGGACTAGGTTATTGCAAAAATTCAAAACTTAAATTTTCAAATGCGAATAACTTTCATATTTTAAGAGATATACCATATATGTGAGCATATTTATTGTAGGCCTCTACAATCAGATTACAAAAGTAAAACCCATTCTAAAATTGGTTCATAAATAAAAAAAATGACAAGCGTTAAAAATTTAAATTTTCACATTCTCGAGGTGCCCTAATTTGGACTCCAGTAGCTTAGCTTCTGGTGGGTGTGGGGGATCGGCCGTCAAAACTTTAGCTCAGAATTACGTTTTTTATGGGCATGAGAAATTTCATCTAAATCCGCCTTGCTGATAAAAAATGGATAAATTATTTCCAAAATCTTTCGGAAACACCCCACAGTGCAATGCACTACTGCATTACCGAGTAAAAATAGGGTTTCAACTACATATCATTTACTCGCTTAATTACTTTTGTTCGAGAAAGTCCCAAAAGCAGTTTGATAAGTATTTGAGATCGTGTATTTGCTGGGTAACAGGGGTATTCCCTGAGTGTTGGTCTAAGTAAAAAAAATTCCCGTTTTTAAAACCCAAACATCGGAGATGACACTAGAAATATAAGAAGTAAATCTAGGATTTAAATTCGTTGTAGAATTTTCCATGTGAATCGATTTTGAAATTCACGACTCAATTCAGTTTGTTTTAATAAAAAATTGCATTAATTTTTTGAGTTTATAATTTCTTAAGGTCTAGAATCTGTTGATTTGCGAATAAAACATTCTTGCAAATATCTAGAAACTATCCTATTAAATTTATAGATATACAGGAAATACAGATTTATTATTGGGTCATATGAATAAAACTTAGCAACTACTTCGAAATAATTACTTTGGGCTTAGGAATGGCTTTTAACTCCAAATTTATCAATTGGCTGGTAGAATAGCATGAAATGTTAACGAAAATTAAAAAATTAAATATCTAGTCTACTCCCACGCAGACTAGATTTGTGAAGTAATTGCTTAAAAACCCTCTATTTCCCCCTATTAGTAATATCTATTTTTTTTATTCATATGAGCCATTGTAATCGATTTTTTTGCCAACTGAACTGTTCGGCTGTTGCCACCGACATTTTTGTTTGTGTAGGCTGAAATTCGATTAATTTAACATAATTTTGGTTGGAGCACTTTGTATTTTTTTTTTAATTGTCTCAGGAGTATATTTGTTTCCGACAACTAAATAATTCGGTTAGTTTAACCAAAACATTCAGTTGGCAAGAAATTCGGTTGCCACAATAAATTTGTTTTCATTGCGTATATGTATGTATAAACTAACAAAAAAAAAGTTTGTAAAGTCATCGAAATAGTTTGCTGACTCAGCGAAATTTTAGTCAGAAGGATGCTAGCAAACAAATTGCTAATGTTTGCAAAATCGTTGTTGAAAAGCAGCGAGCTATTTTTTAGCCAAAATATAGTAAATTCGGCAAACGCTCTGCCAGCACTTAATCAATTGCAAATGAAAATTCCTTGCTAAAATCAATAAAACTTTTTGCAGAATATTAGCTGACTGAAAAAGTTGTTGCAATATGTAGAGAAATTATACCTTAGTTGATTTATTTGCTTAAAATTTAAATTTAGAAATTCTGTGTAGTTGTTTTTTTAAGCAGTGAGATCATAAAAATGTTAACACACATAAAGTTAAATAAAAAACAAACCACTGAATTTTAAGACTTCAGACCAAATTTTTATTAAATGAAACAAAAAAAAAACGCATAGAATTCTAACCACTACGAACAAAGTTATCCACCTTTTCGGGAAACCCTCCCATAAAGGCTTTTATGGTAGTTTCTGTCACCTTTTTAGAGCAGGTGGTCCATCTACGTTTGAAATCTTGCATGTCCAGGGAGACCTTTTTGTGCCCTTTAATTCTCTTTTAACAATAACCCAATATCTCTCCACTGACCTGAGCTCAGGGCAGTTTGGTGGATTTGCCTCTCTTGGTACAAAAACCACATTATTAAGTTGTCACAACTGGCTTCTTTGGCCGCAGCTAAATATGCCTTGGCATACTAGGAATTTTTTAGGGAATTTTGTTTGCTTTTTCGAACTAAATTTTTCCGCAATATTTCCTCGAACATCAGAAATATAAAATTCTTGACCAGGGAGCTGCGAAAAATCAGCCAGGACATAAGTTTCGTCGTCCATTACACAACAGTTGTATTTTTGTATAAAATTTGATTTCAATTTTCGAGCTCTGGTTTTGGCCTCAACATTTTTAAAAGCGTTTCTATAGGGAACTTTTTGAACTTTGTAGGACTTAAGTCCTGCCTTACGT
This sequence comes from Leucophora obtusa, assembly GCA_949987735.1. Classification (NCBI taxonomy): domain Eukaryota; kingdom Metazoa; phylum Arthropoda; class Insecta; order Diptera; family Anthomyiidae; genus Leucophora; species Leucophora obtusa. The sequence continues at coordinate 84,647,850 of OX465299.1, forward strand.
TTTACTTTACGTACAAAAAAGTCCGAGCATTGGGCTAACCGAGCTGTTTTTCTGCCAGATGTGTTAGGAGCTCTCTTAAGGATGCTTTTAACTTTATATGCCTTACCAATATTACGATAACCAGTCGTTGTTCCTATTCCCGGTTTCCTTTCAATTGTTAGGTGTTCCAGATACATTTTTACCACTTTTAAAAATGTTTGGCGGCGTACATTAGTTTCTCTGGCAATTTTTTTGTATGTCCATGTTTGGTTTTGTTGAAAATATTTAATTATTTTTGAACGCACTTTCCTTTCATCGTCCATTCTGTAAAAAATTGCTAATTAAAACTCATGATGTAAATTAATTTATTAACTGACATATTTTTAAAATGTACACTGCTGAAAAAAAATATGAGAATCCTTAAACCAAAGTTATAGGCAAAAATGTGTGTTATCATTTTTATGATCTCACTCCTTAATTATCTTTCCTTATCTGTACTACATCTGGCCAAGCTGCAACATCTACATCTTGTCTATGTGATTGTCGTCCATGCTATAAAGGCATTTATCAGCGTTATTTGGTTAGCAAAATTAATTACTAAAACATTAGTTCAAAATTAAATTTAAATATAACTAAAACTTTAGCTGTAAACAGAATTAAAAGAAAATTAATAAATTGCTAAAAACTAGTACTACAAAATGTTATACTAATTTTTCTACTTACTTCTTTTTTTTAGTGTAGTTAATATGTTGTTTGTTAAATATGGGTCCATTCGTTTACTTTTCTAAGCAAAAATCAATAACAATTATGTACTCAGTTTAAACTTATAAAGAGTAAGACAAAATTTACTCTCAAATTAAAATTCTCCCAAAAAAGTACGCTAACAGAAAATGTACAACAATTTGTAAGTTTGTAGATACAGCTGATTGCAATACCAATATACAAATAAATTGTAGCTGGTTGGTGTGGAAAAAGGGAATTCTTTATGTTAAATATAAAGGAGAAACATTTGAGAAGATTTTTTTTATCTTTTCCATAATTTATTTTACGATATTTATTTTTTTGTTTACAAACAACAAATATTGTATATTTTTCAATCATATGAAAATTCTTACTAGCAGAAATTTATTCAGTAAAACAATTCTCAATGAAGAGGAACTTTCAGCATAGAACTGTACGTTTTTTTTTTGTTTTTACTGAATATTTGTGTTAACGAACGCCATCCAGTAAAAATTTGTACAGATTGTATAAATTATGCAGTTGGCGAACGCAACTAATAAATATATAAGAGTTAAAGCAGCATTTAACACTGCATTCTTCTGCAATATAAATATGATGAGCACTTATACTATACAAATAGTTAAACATACACAAACATGCCATGAAGCATGTATGAAAATCACGTTTACCCATTAAGTATGCTATAAAAAAAACCATTGATTTTTTTCAACTCATTCCTTACGTTTCATAAATATATGTATGGCTAGAGTTAGTAAGTACATATTTATGTGTGTATGTATGTATGTGTGGAGACTCACTGATGTCTATCTTGCGATACCATAAAATGCCATAATTTTTCTATCTTTAAATATAATAAAAAAGCAAACAATAGAAGCATTAAAATGTACATTGTACAGTAGAAAGTATTTTTCTTCTTTTTTTTTTTATTATAAAATATACGGAAGTGGAGAGGATTGTTGAAGAAATCAGAAATAGAACGTGTAGAAGACATGTTAAATGCATTAGAACTTGGTTGTTGTTATAAGTTACATGACATTATATTCAAAGGGGGAGTAAATATTTACGTTTTGATTTCTTTTATACTACTGTTACGCATTCATACTGATTTTATGTTTTCTAAATGACAACATACATGGTACATTGTATATAATTCAATTCTCTGGAGATGGAGAGAAAGAAACTGATAATGGAAGAGTTAAATTGTTTTATTTTAAACTAAATGTATAAATTAGAAACTTAATTATAATTTAATAAGAGCACATTTTTTTATTTGTAGTAAATTTATATAAAATATTTAAAAATATTTAGTTTTAAGCATAGCTGTTAAGTAGTGATTACTAATCATAATAATTAGTAATTAGATTACTTTCTTTTTCAAGTTGAAGTAATTATTAAATTACGATTATATTCAGTTTCGGACGATTACTAATTGATTATGATTCCAAATAATCTAAAAGTAATCAGGATTATTTGTAATTACGGCAAAATATAATCAAAAAGAATCATAAATAATAAATAAAAAAAAACCAAAGTAATTTCTATATTTTTAACATGAAAACTTTTCCAAAATATTTCAAATGATATTTCAGAACATTTCAATCACGCAAAAATTCTACTAAGGCACTCTAACTCATGCCGAATATTTTTGAAAATAATCAAAAATGATCAAAACTAATCTTTGAAAGTAGTCGAATTATTTTTTGATTACTTTTGATTATTTTATGGTAATCTCAAATAATATTGATTACTTTTAGATTATTTGTAATCATAACACTATGCGACAGTCAAAATCGGGATGGGATGAAACCAACGGGAAATGTTATATCGGTCAAAAACAAGTTATACGTGTCCCGGCGTTTCGCTGGGTCACTCCTAGGAATCGAGATATATCTTTTTTTTGACATAACTCGAGAACCACTAGTCCGATTTTGCTCAAACAATTTTAAAAAAATTAAAAATTACAATTCCTTTAATCTGTTCATATAACGTTTTTCTATATACTCAACAGTTTTGCCGGTAAAAATAAATGTTTGTTACCGCTACCATAAAAATCAATAACCTTTTGTTTATTACTTTTTTTTAATATTTTAGGCAAAAAATATTTTTTTCTTCATACATTTATTTTTACCGGCAAAACTGTTGAGTATATAGAAAAACGTTATATGAACAGATTAAATGAATTGTAATTTTTAATTTTTTTAAAATCGTTTGAGCAAAATCGGACTAGTGGTTCTCGAGTTACGTCAAAAAACAAGATATATCTCGATTCCTAGGGGTGACCCAGCGAAACTCCGGGACACGTATAACTTTTTTTTTACCGATATAACTTTCCCCGGTAGTTTGAACCCTTCCCGATCACTGACCCCTACCATTTGTCTCACAGTGTAATCAATTAGTAGTCAGAAATTGTGTAATAGAGAATTATATAATCAATACAATTCTTTTCAAAATGTAATCTAATTGATTAGTAATTGTAATCGAAATTTAACAGCTATGGTTTTAAGATTTATTAACACTGCACTCTGACGTATGAGTGTTATTTGCTACTTAATTACATATTACGTATACGTATTATATATGGAGAAAATCTTCATAGAACTTTGCTCTGACATTGGTGGATTTGATATTATTTAACACATATTGTGGTATATTAAATTTTCTGCCATCAATTGTATATGTTAAATTTTCTAATTTTTTTTTACATTTTTGCTCGTTAAATTTATTTTTGTAATCTTTCTTTGCTCTTTCTTTGTCATATCTTCATATCACCCACTTATCGGTTGTATATTTTAATTTGTTTGTTGACAAAGTTAATTCATTTTTCTTGTTATTGCAACAAAAAACACAATTGGGCATTACTAGACAAAAAAAACTTAATTGAAGTGAAAAAGCATACAAAAAAAATGACAACCAAAATTGAATAGATTGTTAAACAATAAACTCTTTCAAGTGATAAATTGCTTTAGTTAAGTTACAAGAAAAAAAAATTACAACGTTTTTCGTCAGAATGGCGATACTAGATGACTGCAAAGGCAAATAACGAAAATATAGTACAACTTTAACAAAATATCAAAAACATGAATGAAAATTTAAAAAAAAGTATTTTAGACAAAGACCCGTGGAGATGAGAATTAAAAATTTAATTTAACTCGTTTACATTTAACCACAATTTTGGTTAAAATTATGACGGTTAGTCGTGGTTGACGGTTAATCGCACTCAACATAAAATATACTTTAATTTCAATTGTTTAATACAGAGACATATAATATAGAGATGCAACATCGATAATTTTTTAAACAAACTATAGATGTCGCTAGCATGTGGGAAATTTTGTCAAAGGAGGATTTTATTTTGGGAAATTTTGTCAAAGGAGGATTTTTTATGTCAAATGAGGTTTGACAGAGTTTTTAGGTAAGGTGATTTCTTCCCAAATTACACGCAGAGAAAAGATATGTTTGCAATATGATCACGGCTACAAAACTATGATCCCTACTGCCATACATGGTTGTTGCAATCATACTATTAATGTATTAATCATACTTTACAAGTTATATGGTCGTCTGCAATCATTTTATAGTTAAAATCTCTCCTTTTTTCGCATATAATATTTTTCTTTCGGCTACAATCATATATTATCCGGACAACCATATTCCTCTCTTCGAATTACAATCATATAATTATTTGTACTGAGAGATATCATGTACATAATCATTGGTATGGTTTCGACAACTATAAGATGGTCAGTATATCTTTTTATGAGCGTCATTGACCAGTTAGCGTCATTCTTGTTTCAGATTTTGTGAAAAGAAGTTATAAGACGCAATCAAAGAAAATAATACATAATAAAAAAATAAAAAAACAAAAAATAGCAAACAACTTACTGAATTCATTTTAATAGTGACATTGTTTGTAGAAGAAAGAATTCGGTCTAACCAGGAACCTTCAAATTAGATTTTACTTTGAAGTGCTCAGTGTTATAAAATAAGTAAAAAGTGATAAAAAAAGTGTTTTTTTATTTTTTGTACTCACGTAGACAACTTTTGTACGAAAATCAAATTGAAGAAATGTACAAAATTGAAGAAAATGTAAAGAGTGCACAAAATAATCATAATATGTTCCTAGTGCTCATAATATTATTTTCTAAGTGATCACAAAATTTTCGACAGGACAATAATAGGATCACTGGGAAAATATTATGATCATCAAGAAAATATTATGATCATAAGGAAAATATTATGATGATTTTTGGATGTATGGTGAAATTTTAATCCAGCTTCAGCAAAATACTGGGAGAATACTATAGGGATTATAGGACAATAATATGATAATATGCAGGATTATAATATAAGAATATTGGGAGAATTTTACAATCATATTGTGATAATTTATTGACCATATTATGATAAAAATGAGGTAAGAGTATGATTGGGCCAACTATGTAATAACATGATTGTCGCAATCATAAACCCAAAAATGTATGATGCTCTTAGAATATGATCATCCCAACCATGTTTTTTCTTTGCGTGTAGGGATTTCGACTATGTTTTGGGACAGATTAAAAAATTTGTAAATTTTAAAAGATTTTATTTTAGGCCCACTATAAGAAGAATTTTGGTATAAATTATATGCGTATTATTTCAAATTAAATTCGATCAAATTAGGTTTGTTAATGAATTTCAAAATTTATACAAAATATTTGAATTATTGCAGAAATGTTCTCCAAATGTTTATAAATGAAATAACGAAAAGCAACCAAGCTCAATAATTAACCCAAAAATTTTCTATTTTCCAAATACTGAAATTGTTACATGCAAAGGACTCAGAAAAAATAAATTTTGTATAGGCTCAAAAAGTACTAGGGGTTTTCATATAACCTCTTATGTACCTTCTGAATGGTGTAAACTCGACTTTTGCAAACTTAATGTTCTAAATAGTTTACAAGCCCTAGAACTAGATTTACACTTAACGAAAAACTATTAGTTTTTGAAAACTACTCGTAGTTACTTGTCAAATTCCATACAAATTTTAGAAAAAAAATTTTTCACCATAATGAGTTTCGTGTGAAAATTGTGTAGAATTTTTTCTCTCGAAAATTTAATGTACGAGTTTTATTTTGAAACAGTGACATATCAGCTTAATTGTGATTTGTCTTTCGTATAATAAAATGTTTTTCCTGCACAATTTTAAGAAAGATTTGAGGTCTTAAAAGTTCGAGTGAAAAAGGAAATATTTCTTCGTAAAATATTAAATTTTATTTACTTTGCTGAGTCATTTCTTAATAATTTTTGGACTTAAGAGCGATGCTAACTTAGCTCCTATTTTTTTCTTTTCAATTGAGTTTTTGTTCAAATTAAAATGAATTGGGTATAACATTGGGGATTTAAACATTAAAAATGGGAATGAGCTAAAACTTTTCGGGCAACACTGCTCCCCAATAAAATGAAACAGTAATGCCAGAAAACACAAAACAGCAGTCAGCGTCATCTGTTGCAATAAAAACCGGTATTGCCATTCATCAGGACCATGGGAGACCCTTGGTTTAAAATAAAATTATATAATTTTAACTAACAACGGCAAGTTTATTAAAAGTTATTAAAATGTAAACAAAAACAAACAAAAAATTAAAAAATTCGATTAGAAATTTTTATGAAAAAAATTGCTTGAACATAACAAAACTTCTACGCATAAGAAAAATGTGACTAATTTGAGAATGAAGAGCAATCAAAATGATTTTCATAATAAAAAAATTTAAAAAATGAAGCTGAATAAATGGCCTTACTATCTAAATTTTTAAATCTATGTTTTTGTTAATGTCGGCTTAAGTTAAAGTTTTAGGGGCAGGAAGCTGATTAATTAATTTTCAATTAATCAAAATGTTTGAAAATATAAATATTTTTAAGGGTTTTCAAACACATAATGAACAAAACCATATGTTTAAATATAAAGTCGACTTTAGAATTTAATTTGGGGCCAAACAATTTTAAAAATTGTAACACTTTCCAGATTAACTAAAAATGTAAGAGGTACAGTCCAAATTGTTAAGTAATATTCCTTAATTTCAGCAAATTGGTTATTAATATGGCATCAGAGCTTCGAAGAATTAATTCCCTAATTCGCTTTTTTTGAACTGAATTTATATTTTGAGAATGAATTCCCTGACCAAACTTAAGGAATTGAATGAATTCCTTTTTTTTCATTCCATTTGTATTAAAGGAATTTATTCATTTTTTTTCTAATGCCTTCATAAAATTTTATGAATTCATTCAACAAGGAATTCATTCAATTCTAGTTAATTCAACTTTTGGTAAAGGAATTCATTCGATTCTAGTTAATTCAACTTTTGGTCAAGGAATTCATTCAAGTTAATTCAACTTTTGGTCAAGGAATTTATTCAATTCTAGTTAATTCGACTTTTAGTCAAGGAATTCATTCAATTCTAGTTAATTCAACTTTTAGTCAAGGAATTAAATTTATTTCGTTAAATTCCCTAAGGAATTAAATTTTTTTCATTTAATTCCCTGGGAATTAAATTTTTTTCGTTTAATTCCCAGAATTAAGTTTTCAATTCCCTAAGGAATTAAATTTTTTTCGTTTAATTCCCTGGGAATTAAGTTTTTTTCGTTTAATTCCCAGAATTAAGTTTTCAATTCCTAGGGAATTAAACAAAAAAAATTTAATTCCCAGGGAATTAAACGAAAAAAATTGAATTCCTTAGGGAATTAAACGAAATAAATTTAATTCCTTGACTACAAGTTGAATTAACTAGAATGGAATGAATTCCTTGACTAAAAGTTGAATTAACTAGAGTTCAATGAAGTCCTTGACCAAAAGTTGAATTAACTAGAATTGAATGATTTCCTTGATCAAAAGTTGAATTAAGTGCACAGTTGAATGAATTCCTTAGCCAAAAGTTGAATTAACTAGAATTGAATGAATTCCTTGACTTCAAATTGAATTAAATAGTGTTGAAAGAATTCTTTAGTGACTGAATTATTTAATTTTAATTCTTTACGTTTTGGTCAGGGAATTCATTCTATAAATTTGAATTCTTTGAATTCATTCACAGCAGTTAATTCCTGCTTATGTCTTATTGATGAATTCATTCCTTGAATTAAAGAATTGAATTAATTTTATGGGAATTCATTCCAAAAAGGAATTAATTCTTTAAAGTTCTGTATGGCATGTTGGGTTAGGGTGTAATACAAAAATAATAAGTAATCATTGTAAAAGTGCTTTGCTTTCGTTCTAATGACTACAAATGGAATTAAAATCTTGAACGTTAAATATAATATTTTTACGTTTTTACCTTTCAAAAACGTTGGTCATCTCCTTTAGATAAACCGGATTCTTTTCTATTGCAATCAAACTAACCGACCTAAATTCAGAAACCAATTGTTACGTTTTACCTTCAAAAACGTACGTTTATTTCCTTTAAATAAAACTGGCTGGTGCAATTAAAAAGAACCAGCACACATACACACATTTTGTTTATTAATTTATTATTTATTTAACACTTTATTACTTTACAAACAATTTCACAATGATTTACTAGAGCTCAACTGAACTGTACAAACGCTACTGCGTGACTGACTCAACTTAGCACAGTCACAACTCCACTAATGCTAATGCGCGACTGACTCTCTAAACTTAAGCTGCAACCCTTTAAGTATAATGTCTAGGATTGTAGAATGAGCTCAAATATTCCAGAGACACCCAGATTATTTGTAGAACAAACTATAAGGTTCTAGAGGCACCCAGATTATTCATAGCGGAGACTCCAACCGCTTGGGGTTTACCCGAGGCACTAACTACTTTATAAGTAGCCAATATACAGACCAATTAATTATTATCCAAGACACAAACCACCCTATTCTTGACCGAAATACAAACCAATTTACAGTATAACACTTTATAGCATGATGTGGTATACTTAAATGTATTGCTGCCAGATTGACGGGTTTAGTAAATCCTGTTTCTCGCGATATTTTTATTCTAAAATACCAGAACTAGACCAATCAAATTTCGTAACAATTAGAACCAGCTTAACAATAATATGGGGAAAAATAATAGATCTATAAAAAACGTCTGATTTTCGTTTTAAAAACAAAAATAATTAGTAAGATGTTTGAGTTGATGATTTTCAAAATTAATTTTATTTAGGAGTTTGTGTAAATACAAATTATTAAATTTACATTATAACCTAGAGAGAATCCCATAAAGGCAATCTGATGATAGTGCTTGGTAGTACTTGCAAATGCATTAATTGTCAACCATTGGTTCTAGGAAAGATTTTTTTTTTAAGTTTCTCCGTTATTTATTGTAAAACAAATTGTAAATTCAGAGTCGGTAAAACAAATTTCATCCAAAGAAAAACGAACAGACAGACGGACAGAGTTTGAGTCAATCAATATACTAAAAGTGGGTCTAGGTCCAATATTTTTTGGTGTTACAAACAAATTTGGCCATATTTCGGAAATTGAATCAAATTTCAAAGAAGCGAATTTAAATTAACCGTACAGCAATAGGCCTAAAAACATATTTTTTATAGTAACAAACATCAGAAAAAGCTTATAATATCTTAGTTATATTTTATCAATACTAACTTTATTATAACTAATGTTTTACTACCAAAATTGTAAATTTTTGGAGAATTTTTCTAGGTTCTAAAAAAAGGGGTTTAGGGATATACAAGCAAAAGTGATGTTTTTAAATTTTTTTTATACAATTATCTAGCATATAAAAATTGTTCTGATACACACATTGGGAATTTTTCTGTGTTCTCTATCTGTTAAAAAAGGGAGTTTAGCGTATAAGCCTTTTTGTCCCCTTCTAAAAAAGGGTCAAAAAAGACCCTTTAATTGAAGAGCTAGAGGGTTGAAATTTTCCGCAAAAAATTCTACTATATATAAAAAAGTATCTGAAAGCATAAATATCTAAAATTTAACTTCAATGCCAGAAATAAGTGAAAACTTAAAATGTGTTTAAGGGTTAGTCTCGTACTTATTCACAAGTGGCGCTCAAATGTCCAGCAGACCTGGATTTTAGGGGAAAATCATGTGGATCTTCAATTTTAGCTATTTGATATGTTCAGCGAACTTATGTCAAATACTTCGAAGAATTTGTTTGTGGAACATTTTAATCCTCTAACTCTTCAACTCACGGGTCTTGTTTTCCCTTTTTAAAAGGGGCCCATAAAAGTCCCTGTAACTGCAGAGTTAGAGGATTAAAATGTTCCACAAAAATTTTCCTCGTAGTGTTTTACATAAGTTCGCTGAACACATCCTATACCTAAGATGGAAGATTCACATGGTTTCCTATGCCGATTCAAAATAAACATTTGAAAAAGGGAGAAACTTTATCCTCCACCTACTAAAATCAAATTCCGATATGATCTTTCTAAACGTCAACATACGTATATCTTTTTTTTATCTCTTCTACCAGAATCCAGTGTCAGAACCGCGCAATTTTGGAAAAATTTCGAAATTGTTGTACAGTGTTATCAGAAAAGATGGCAATATGCCCGCCCCAAGGCCTCTGCCAATAATAAACCTAGAAAACAAGATGTTGGCCTGGAGTTCCACCTGAAAAACTGTGGGTCACCTACACATAGATTCAGAAATCCTATTTACATACGCACACCCACTTCCACCCCAGAAACCATCGTTATTTTTTGTTTTATTTTTTGTATTTTTTTTAAATTTGTTTTTAAAAAAATTGGAAGTAGATCATAACGGAGTTTCTGTAGCTTTCTCCACATGGAATAACTTTCGCACTCCAAACTTTATTAAAGGTTAAAAAATTGACACTTTACTATTTTTATCGTTATTAAGGAAATGTGAATAGTATTTTTGCCAAATTAGCTTAAACCCCTACAAAAAGACTGTTGTACTGTTGTTTATTATAACCAAAAAATTAAAATAGTTCACCTAAAATGAAATCGATTATTATATTTTAAGCCAATCTACCAGAACTAATGAGGAATTTTTAGACAACAGTGACGCTGTCGTCACTGTTGATGCTTGTTCAACTTTGTTAATCTTAAGTATAAAGTATAGGCCCAGCACTGAAATATTTGGGTAAGTGAAAATTAATTTTTATGAGGTAATGTAAAACCGATAAAATGGTTTTACTACCATCAATTTTATTTAGTTTGGTTGAGGCCGTAAAAGGTGTTATCTTTAGTATTGCGAACTACAATTTGATTAAAAGTGTCGTTCATTTTGTATGGACAAATAAATACACGGACATCTCTATATCGACTCAGTAAGTAATTCCGAGTAGATAATTATAAATACTAGCATAAACTCAATATTCATTTTTTTTAATAAATGGAAACGGTAAAAAAATTTACTATTTTTTAAAATATTACGAAATTATGATTGCGTAAATCTGTGTTATAGAAATTTTCCTCATAGAAAACAATCTCCATTTGTTTTCTTATTCTTGTAACTTAAGTTGAATCTGATTTCCTTAAATAAATCAATTAAGAATTTTATGTTCTACTAAGCATTTTCTAAATACATTACTAAATTCTTGGAAAACTCAATCAGTGCACTTTATCGTGTTTGTTTTAATCGCATTTTTTACACACATTTCAGAATATGATGCGCAAGTACACGATGTGCAAAATATTGCCAGAATTCTAATATGATTTTGTCCCTCAAAGTATGCTTCTTTTTTATTTATAGGTAAATTTTTTATTTAGATTTCGCGGTAATTTTTTTCTTATATATTAATTTTTAATTCAAGTTGTCAAAAAAAATATGATGAGCATTTTATAAACAAAATTTCTTGAAACTTTGTCAGCAGAGTTTAAGTATACTGAGTATAATTCCTTAAAAGAATAAACACAAAAGCTATGAATAATTTATTTAGAATCTCACTTAATTTGCCTAAAAACAGTACTCAGAAAATTAAAGCCTTTTAATTTGTTCTACTTCTTTAAGCTGAAAATATCTACTAGATATTGCCATAGTGAAAATACCTAGCAACTACTAATAAAAATTGGTGAATCAGGGGTTAAAGGTGTTTGATCAATTAAGATTTTTTAAAAATTTTAAAAACTAAATGAACGGGCAAAATATGGCTATTAACATCATAGCGGAGAACAAGCTGAATTACAACTCTATATACAGCGAACGAAATCGAATGGAACTGGGATCATTAAACAAAGGTAGCAAAATGAAAGGCGTGCTTGGTGTTTCAATTACACTCATTACCTGTCCCACTCCATCTCGCTGCCTGTGATAAGTATTTAAATTTTAATCATTCTGCATTCCATTTAATGTCGTTTCCTCTGTTTAGTGCTCCCATTTCGCTTATACCACGTTCTATTTCACACAGTTCCTATTTCACCTAATATATTTTTTTTTTGTCTATTGTAACACTTTTAAAGTGAAATACAAATGCCTATAGCCCAAAAGATTTTTGAGAATGTTTTCAGATTTTTTAAGTTACTTATTATTAATTTGTAGTCACGAAACTTCTAATACCGTTTCTGGGAAAACATTTTAACATATTTTTTATACCCTACACCACTATGTGGTCATTTATACCCTACACCACTATGTGGTCAGGGTATTATAAGTTTGTGCTGATGTTTGTAACACCAAAAAATATTGGTCGTAGACCCACCTTATAGTATACCGATCGGCTCAGAATTTTTTTTTTATTTCGATTTAACGATGTCCGTCTGTCCGTCCGTCCGTCCGTCCGTCCGTCCGTCCGTCCGTCTGTCTGTCTGTCTGTCCATGCAAACTTGTGCGCACTCTACAGGTCGCAAATATTAAGATATTTTGATGAAATTTGGTACGCAGACCTATGTTGGCCCAAGGACGAACAAGTTTGATTTTGGTGAACATCGGTCCATGTTTAGACCTAGTGCCCATATAAGGGTCCTACCAAAATTATATTGTTTATACGCTGCAGGTCGTAAATATTAAGATATTTTGACGAAATTTGGTACACAGACCTATGTTAGCCCAATAATGTAGCCTATTGATTTTGGTGAACATCGGTCCATGTTTAGACCTAGTGCCCATATAAGGGTCCCCCCAAAATTGGCTTGGTTACAAACTGCAGGTCGCAAATATTAAGATATTTTAATGAAATTTGGTGCGCTGACTCACATTATAGAAAATTTTGATACAAGCCCCATTTGAACCCATTCGAATTTCGGATCCAAACAATACAACAGACTGGTGTAGGGTATTGTATAGTCGGCATGCCCGACTTTAACCTTTTTTCTCGTTTTTTTTTTTACAAAATAGAGTACATTACATCAGAATCTTCAGTCGCTAGTAAGAAACTAAAGATCCCTTATAAAAAGTGCCTGTTTTATCTAAGTATCCATACTTCAACTAGTCGCTCAATTATTGTTAACCGCTCGGTCTGACATTCCAAGAATTTAAATTGCACTTAATGGGTTTAGTTTTTGCATTATGTTTTTCATAATTTGAATAATTATTGGAACAATTTTTAATAATTATTAAATTTTAAATAAAAAATTTTACCCATCACCCCCTATTAAAAACTCTTGAATGTCGGAGCCAGTTAACAGAGTATGCGATGCATGCGAGCTCTAGAGATTCTAAGCTCGTTGCTTCAACCAATTTAGAAGAAATACATCTATTGGAACAACCTAACTTTCAATTATCCATTAGAGGGTTACACATGACATTTTAAATGACGTTCAAGACAACATGATAGCCAGTTACAGTTAGTTCAGGACGTTTGCTTTTTGCTTTGCAAAGAAACGCAAATTTTGACTTTAACCACTTAAATTTGACTTTAACGAGAAAAATGCTAGCCACTTCATTGCGTGTACTTATGCCCATGTAGTATTTTTCTGTAAAACTTTTACTTAAAGAGTTATAGCGCAAAGAAACTTAGAATTAATTTCAGTCCATTTTTAGGGCTAAAAGCCGCAGGTGACTGGCCTGTTTTCATCCGAGAGGACCAATTCTACTGGAAAATGCGTGGGAAGGTGAAACAAATAACACTTGCAAATTCCATATACTTCATGGGTGCTGTAGTGTGTAACCCTTTATTATTCATATAAATACTACAGTGCGTATACGTAATAGTAAGTACATAATTTATATTACTCATACGCGTAGTAGTACCCGTTAGTATTTACAATGTCGTGTAGTAAATTGATACTTCTAAAAATTTTTTATCAATGCAAAAAATCTTTCAGTGTATAAAGACTACATTTTGTATTATTATAAATTGCACATATAAAAGAACATAAATAATTTTTATGATTTGTGAGAAATTGCTGTTTTTATTCAAAAAAGAGGAAATTTGTTACCAAGGTACAACTTTTAACACTAATCAATAAGAACGAACTCCGAATACCGGGATTTTTGGGCTCGAAACCAGGAATTTTCATAACTGCAAGGACGCGTAGTAATTTCCAAAATTGCAACACTGTTCATATTTTTAAATTATTTTTATTTCATATAATTTTATATAAATTATATTATAAACAATTACAACTCACAACATATCGACAGAGTTCAATTCTTAATTCTCGAATTTTTTTAATTTTTTTGTACATTAAAAAACATGCATTGTAAAACCATTACATTTTACATTATTTATATAAATCTGAAGTTTTTATATATTTTTTTAATAAAAAAATTCCTAAAATGGCAGAAAAAAATACACAATCCCCAAAAATATAAACAAGCACAAATTGCACCTTTATAATTTGTCTTTTACATACACTAAGAATATTATTACAGTAACTGACTGTAGTTTATTCAAAAAGTTTTCCGTACATTTATTTTTAAATGTTATACAGTTAAAAAGAAGAGAAATATATTTTTCAACTTTTTTTTGACATTTATTTAAAAAATAAACTACATATAAATACGGATTTTCTGTTACAGTTAATATTTTCATTTAAAATGTTTTGTTAAAAAAAAGAAACCTTTTTAGATTTCTAGGTCAGTTCAAAAATCGAAATAAACTAAATATCATTTATTCTTACGGATTTTGTAGTTAATTTTTTGAAATTTAAAAAACGAAATAAATGAAAAATTATTATTTTTTAAGGATTTTGTAGTTTATTTATTAACATTTAAAAATAAATGAAAAGTTCTTTTGATTTAAATGAAAAGTTAGTAGACCGGTTTTCAAGTGATTTTTCATTTATTTTAAATTACATTTTCAGTTAATTCAAACTACAAACTGTTTTGAGTGTATTAAAGTTTTAGGATAAACTTATGTAGTTTATACAAATATTTATACCATGAAGATTATATAATTCAAATATTAACAGAGTTTGTAATCTAAAAGATATAATACCTTTGCTTATAAAATAAATTAACTATCGCTGAGTGGGTTAATTATTATTATCTTTATTGTTATGTACATAGCTAGTAAGTTGTATTTGTAATTTATCTAATTCGCCCCATGGGCTTAAAATTACAATAAATGAAATTAAAATAAATAAAAAAAATAAAAATACCAATCCGTCCAGGGATCCCTTTTTTTAATTTTTGAAATCCCGAATCTCAAAAAACCCGTTTGGAATCCCTACTAGGAACTCGTACAAAATTAAGGGAATTTCGTTTCTTGAAAATCGCCCATACAGAAATTTATTTAATAATTTGCAGCAGAATTTATACACTCAAAATAGTTTGTAGTTTAAATTAACTGAATATGTAATTTAAAATAAATGAAAAATCACTTGGAAACCGGTCTACTGACTTTTCATTTAAATCAAAACAACTTTTCATTTATTTTTAAATGTTAATAAATAAACTACAAAATCCTTAAAAAATAATGATTTTTCATTTATTTAGTTTTTTTTAAATTTCAAAAAATTAACTACAAAATACCTAAGAATAAATGATATTTAGTTTATTTCGTTTTTTTTAACTGACCTAAAAATCGAAAGGGAATTCTTTTTTTTAACAAAACATTTTAAATAAAAATATTAACTGTAACAGAAAATCCGTATTTTTGTGTAATTTATTTTTTAAATATACGACAAAAACAGTTAAAAAATATATTTCTTTGTATTTTAAATGTATAATCATTTAAAAATAAATGTACGGATAACTTTTTAAATAAACTACAGTCAGTTACTGTAATAATATTTTCAGTGTATCTACTTGAAATCAGAAAATGCGATTTAACATTGGCAATCAAAATTTAAGAAAATGGCGAAAATTTTAATTCAAACATTAGCTTGTGCGGCTTCAACAAATTATGTATTGAAGTTGCTTGGATATCGTCGGCTTGCCTGCAAGTAGTGCTATGTGTTTTTTAACAGATTTTTAGCAGAGCGAAAAAACTGTTAAAAAATGGTATTTTAAGATATTTTATTGACATGATATGCCTTAATGATGATTTTAGTAAATGAGGTCGTGAATCGTTAAGGCACAAGATGCCAATAAAATATCTTAAAAGGATATTTTTAACTGTCCTTAAAACTTGTTAAAAAAACACCTGCAGGCAAGCCGACGATATATAGAATAGAATAGATTCATAAAAGGTGCAAAGTATACAAATTTTAGTTTTCAAAAAAAGTTTTTTTTAATATTTCTCTTTTAATTAGTAATTTATTAATTCAGTTCGAGGCCAATTTCCTTATTATGAATTAACATACTAAGTACTTTTTTCAAAAACTACTATTTTTCTTCATCAGGATATTCTCCCAACAAATACTTCACAGAGTTTTTGCTTTCAAAAACCTCTACACTTTCAGGAATGAAAAGACGATCATTTCGGGGATTTTCCAGGTCCCCTTCTTCAGTTTTCTTTAGAAAGTGGTGGCAATAGTGCAATGTAAAATTGAAACATAAAAATCTCATATTAAATGTAGTCTGCTACATCAACGAAATGAGAATGGAGCAAACAGTAAAATATGCTTTCGAAGTCTCTGCAAAGACATAACCAACAATAGAAATATTATGAAAGTTTTTTGTTTTTGTATTTCGTACCGTCGGTACAAACAAAATACAAATTTTATTTTTATCTACTTCTTTGTCAATACAAGAAGAGGCAAAAAACATTTCTCCGTACTGTGAGTGTTGTCAAAATGTTGGTTTTTAATTTTTATTCAAAAAAATAAAAATTGTTTTTTCGACCTTTTTATTGATTAATTAGAAATTTATTAATTCAGTTCGAGGCCAATTTCCTTGTTATGAATTAACATAATAAGTACTTTTTTTCAAAAACTGCTATTTTTCTTCATCAGGATGTTCTCCTAGTAATAAAAAGGTCGAAAAAACAATTTTTATTTTTTTGAATAAATATTAAAAACAAACATTTTGATTTCTCTTTTAATTTAAATTATATATTGTTGTTCATTTCTAAATGTGTCAATATTTTATTCACTTTAGTTTAACAATACAAACGGAAAGAAAAGTTTGTATTAAAAAAGAAATGCGACAAAGAAAAACTGTATAACCTGTGTAAATGACTAAGCTTTGTAATTAATTTCGTATGAAAAGCAATTGGTTTTAGCTCAGTCTAAATTCATTCTAAATTAAAAAATTCTAAAAATATTTTTTTATTGAAAATTAAATAACTTACATTAACAAAAACCTTTAAAGAGATTAAAAATTAAATTCCACAATTCATTATATTCGTACACTCAAAATAGTTTGTAGTTTAAACTAACTGAAAATATAATTTAAAATAAATGAAAAATCGCTTGAAAACCGGTTTACAAACTTTTCATTTAAATCAAAAGAAATTTTCATTTATTTTTAAATGTTAATAAATCAACTAAAAAATCCTTAAAAAATAATGAGTTCTGATTTAATTCGTTTTTCTAACTTTCAAAAAATTAACTCACCTAGGCCTTAAGTTAAATTTAAAATTTATATTGTAAACAACAACAAATATATCAGTTAACCCTTTCGACCCCAACTTTAAATGGCCTGGAATTTTCCGACCAAACTTCTTGTAAATGTAGATCTATGCCAAAGAAATATTTTTCATTACTTTTATGGCTTTGCCGCACCCCGTAGCGGAGATATTTGGAATTAGAGTTCAAAAATGAATATGCTGTCGGTCCCGAACGGGTCAAGATTTTTTACAAATTTAAATTTTATATTTTTTTTTTATTACTAAACTCTACATAAAATTTTTTGATTTTTTGAATTTTCTTCACCACACAATTTTTGAGACTAATTTAAACAAACATTTTAAAAATAAATGTACGGATAATTTTTAAATAAACTACAGTCAGTTACTGTCAGGGCATATTATTCAGTGGACCACATGAATAATATGCCCTAATTCTGTCCTGCAGGCATCCGTCATGGGGATAGCTCACCGCGTATATAAAATATACTTTTATAGTTGCCCAATTTTCATTAGTCTTAGAGTGTCCATTCATACCAGTCCTGTTTTTACCTCTTACAGGATGCATTCCGATGCAGTTTTCATCAGTTACGGGACAGGTGCCGCATTTCGACTGCCGCCCTTTTTCTACAGGGAAAGTATTGTGTATATTAAAAATAATGTAAATTACATGCTTGTCAAATATTTGAATTACAAACATGTTCTTGAAGGCTATCATAAAAATATAAATTATAATTTTAATTTAGTGGGTTAGTTTGTAAATTTTTATGTAATTATTTGTTTTTACAAAAAAAAATTAAATGGAAATAACGTTTTTTAAATGACCCTATTACTTACTATGTGATGCTTGGTTATACTAAGTAAAATTTAGATATTACTATCCCCAGACACTAAAACATAATAACATTTTACCATTTGTACTCCCTTGTCTTTGTCATTACAATTTACTTTGCTTCAATTAAAAATTCTTCTGTTGACAAACTAACTATGAGTATGTATAAAAATGTCAACAGCTATCAACAACAATGATGTTTTCAAAACTTATTGCTTTTGACATATTAACCGCAAAATGTCATGACTACTTGGATTTATAATATAAAATAATAAATAAATGAAAGTATTGCTGTATGATGATTGACTACATTATGCATTAGAAATAAAAAAATTCTACCATAATCCACACGAGGAAAAATTATTATCAAATAGCTCTGACAAGTGTTGAATTCATTGTAAATTGTTTGTAGAAAAATAGTAAATTTAATTGAATTATGGCTTATGGTTACGGGTTACAAGGGATTTTATTATTGGGGTTAAGCAAATAAGAATAAAGAGCAAAATATTTTGTTTTTTTTTAATTTAAGTGGCTTTTCAATTTAAACTGGTTGTAAAAGATAAGTATATTTAAAACGAAATACAATAAAGACAGTAAGGTTGTGCACAAGGGGTGTGCTATTTGTTGTATAGTCCTAACACAAAACAGAGTTGTTAGAATTTAAATTGAAAAAACGCAACATGTGAGAATAGCACGATACAACATTTTTACCTATGTTTAGTGTCCTATGTTTGAGTATGCTAACTGATAGAAAACCCAATAGAAAATCGTTGTTAAAGTCTAATAAAAATTTTAACAACTCCATTTTGTGTTAGGACTATACGACGATACAACAAATAGCACACCCCTTATGAACAACCTATGTATATTTTAGTAAGATGCATTAATTAATAAGTCCGATTAGATCTCTCAATTAAGAAAAATATGGCAAAGTCTTATAAAGTTTATAACTAGCAATCTTTATATAAAAATTTAAAATATTTATTAATTTTAATATTTTCAGTTACACTAAAACTCCAAATTGAGTATTTAAAATAAATAAAATAAATTAAAAATATCAATTGATGATATTTTTAACATTTCAAGTAACAGGGAAGGTATCCCCGTGTGTTCTATCCAATTTTAGTGAAATTTTTATATGTGATAGAGGTGAAAAAAAATAAAAGACAACCCATGTGAAAATCGAAATATATATGAACATACAAGATCATACATTAGCTCGTATGTGATCATGCATGGGCATAAATAGTCATATACGTCCATGCATAGTTCAATGTATGATCATAAATGATCTCATATATTTACATATAAATTTGTATCCGAAATTTGAGGGTATATGGAGGTATATGCCCATATATGATCATATATGAGCCAAAGTGAATGATCTATGAGCATATATGGTCATATATGAACATGTACGGTCATATACCCTCAAATTTCGGATCCGGAGATATATGAAAATTATAACAGGGTTTTGTCGTCGGCTGAGGTAGTCCAGTCGCGTCCAGGGTCTACTTGAGGACCCGTAAACCTTAAGTAAAAACACAATCGATTTTTCCCTTTCAATGTTTATTAATTAATTAAATTCAAATACAATACATTTCACAAATGGCAACACCTTGTTGATTCACTCGGGTTTATTCGGTTCGGAGAATTATCCGTCGGCAATACGAACTTCGGCTTCAGGTTCAGGTAGTCGTAATCCGACTCGGTTATGCTCGGCAGGTAGTCGTCGTTCGACTCGGTTGGGTGTCGGCAGGTAGTCGTCTTCCGACTCGGTTATGTGCTCGGCAGGTAGTCGTCTTCAGACTCGGGTATAGGTATCCTCGGGTTGGCGACCTCCTCTGCGGTGGAGTCGCATATAATCCCGATCACCTAGGCAGTGGTGATCAATAGAACAGACCGCGAAGGCTGTGATATTAGAACAGACCGCGAAGGCTGTGATATTAGAACAGACCGCGAAGGCTGTGATATTAGAACAGACCGCGAAGGCTGTGATATTAGAACAGACCGCGAAGGCTGTGATATTAGAATAGACCGCGAAGGCTGTGATATTAGAATAGACCGCGAAGGCTGTGATATTAGAACAGACCGCGAAGGCTGTGATATTAGAACAGACCGCGAAGGCTGTGATATTAGAACAGACCGCGAAGGCTGTGAAATTATTTATGAGACAACCAACCGAAGTCTATCGTCTTTCCAAAAATTAGCTCATTACTGGCAAAGTATCGGGCTATGGCAGTTAGCTTTTGACCACCCCTTGTGTGTAGCAACTTAAACTACTTATTCGTATTAAAAAACCAACCGACTGAGAATTTTATGAGGCTAAAAA
Source organism: Leucophora obtusa (assembly GCA_949987735.1). Taxonomy (NCBI): domain Eukaryota; kingdom Metazoa; phylum Arthropoda; class Insecta; order Diptera; family Anthomyiidae; genus Leucophora; species Leucophora obtusa. The sequence goes on from OX465299.1 coordinate 84,668,562, forward strand.
GTAATGCAAACAAAATATATTAAATAATAAACAATAGTGTGTACTTTGATATACACACGAACTAACATGTATGCAGTATGTAAACAACATACATACTAACCCGTATAGGCAAATATAGGCAGTACCCATATTGCATTCACACTGCGTACAAATAGATATTATTGATATAGTGTGTTCCCACTGCATTAAAATGTACGCATGTAAGTAGCCAAATTAGAGTGGTAATTTGCGACGTCACAAAATATATGAAATCATGTATGGTCATACATCGAACTAGACATGGACGTGTATGACTATGTATGCCCATGTATGATCATATACAAGTCAATGTATGATCATTAGAGTGGTCCAAAAAAACATGAAAGTTGGAATTCGCGATCTCTACAATGTTGCCCCTATTCCTTAATGTCTAAAAACTCTCTGTGCTACCTCTAAATAACAACGGATTTAGATCCGCTGTTATTTAGAGGTAGCACAAAAAGTTGTCTTTTAAGAATTAGTAATTTATCTCTAGAGTAATTTATACCAAAAGTAGGGTTGACTTTAAATTTAATTATTTCTTAACCTGTACGCTATTATTTAACATTTTTTTAAAATCTGGTCTTAATTAATGTCAACGAAAGGAATTTGAAATCAAAACTTAAAAAAAATGAAGTAACTTTTAAGTAATTTGCGCTTTTTTTAATTTATACAAAAAAAATACATATGTGACAGCGCATAGGGAAAGGGACCTAGGGGTAAAAAAATCAATTTTTTTTTTTGTGGACAACATCTGAGCATCGAATGAGACCGATCCCATGCTCTCCTGACCTTAGGTCCCTTTCTATCCTTAGGTCCTTTTCTATTTTGCGCGTCACATATTTTAGTCAAATTTTGCAAAAAGATGTAATTAAAAATTCAACTTGTTTCTGCCTTGTATGCGCAAATTTCTCAAATCTGATCTTTATTTTAACGAAGATTATGAATCAGCAATCGAAATTTAAAAAAAATTTGTGGTTTATGAATTATTCGCGGTTTTTGAAAATTCAAAAAAACTGAAGTTTTTTGAGATATTTTCCTAATTACCTGTAAACGGTGTTATCGAAAAATGCAATACTTACCAAGGACCTTCAATATATATAACACCGACTTTAATTTTAAAAAGGATAACAGACATCCTAGCAAATTAACTTAAAATTAGAGTTTTTTAACATTTCGCTATTATTTAGCGAAATATTCCTATCTCACATAATCATGCGCGGTTCCAGCAATTAATATAAGGGGAAAAATCATAAGCCACCGTAGACAAATACATTGAGTTGGGCACTGAGGCGTATGATTTTTCCCCTTATATTAATTGCTGGAACCGTGCATGCACATAATAGGACATTCCACAGATGTATATTAATGCAAAAAAGAAATTTTCATATTGGTAAATATAAGGAAACATCCTGATCGAAGTTGAACATTTTTTGTATGAAATTTTTAAATTTCGCAAAATCCGCGACTCCGATTTCAATTTTGATTTCATATTCGTAATGTACACCTAAAAATATATTAGATTTGATATGTCGCGATCATAATAATTATATTTAATTTTCCGCACTTATTCCATTATTTTTAATTAATTAAAAATAATAGAACAAGTACAACCTCGAGACTTCAATTGAGATGTGCTACCTCTAAACAAAACTTTTTTGGTGATTTTTTTGATCAGACCACATTTTTTTTTCAAAGTGGCATATTTGTAGGGTTATGGAGCGTGAAAATTCCTATGTTTTTTTTTTTTGACCACTCTAATGATAATGTGTGTTCATATATATTTCGATTTTCACATGGGAAATGTCTTTTCAGCTGCCCAATCTCACGTTTAAAGGTTTAAAAATTGTCATCAAAATCTAACCCATTTTTCTATGAAAACAGGTATTTTCGGCTTTCGCTAGAAAGCCATCATCAGTGTCTTTTGCCTTGACGGGTTAAACATTGATAAGAGATACTTTAAGAATTAAGGTTCAAAGCAAAAAAGAGTAATAATAACAAAGGATAAAAATAGCATTGCTAGATTTCGTTGATGTTAGTCTAAGTTGAGTTGTTAACATATTCTATTTGCTTTCAACTTTCACATAAGTAGACGATTATAAATGTTTAACCCATCAAGGCAAATGACACTGATAATGGCTTTATAGCGAAAGCCGAGAATAAGTATTCTGCCTTGTTGGCCTTATCGAATTCTTTAAAAAATGTTAATTATTTGTAATTTACTTGTGAAAATTCTATCATCTTTCTTTAATTTGAAAAATAATTTAAACAGAAAGTGATATTAATTTATGATCTAAACTCAAACTAAAAAACTTTCATTTAAATTTATTTGAACACAGCGCTGCCGTACTCGAGAAAACAAAATAATTATACCCATATTGGCTGTGTTGTAGACCCAGGGTTGCCAATTAATAGAAATGTTCCAAATATTATTGAAAAGGCTCTGTGGCAAACAAAGCCTCAGTCACCCCTCGATTAAATTATATATCAATTTTTATATGTACATTAGGGCGGGTCGATTTAATAATCGCCCATGGCTCAGTGAAAATCGTATTCTCATCAAAATAAGAAACTTTGCCGAAGGAAACATACCTCTAAAACGAATTCTACTACCCCCCAACTATTGACTTTTGTCCCGTAGGGTCAAGTTTTGAAAAATCCCACTTTGACCCATTTAGAGTGCCCCAATCGAGTCCAAATGTATGACCGACCCCCACTAACTTTGGAGGGCCAATCCACCCATGCCAGTTGCACACCCCCTGGAACTCCCCTGGGGGGTTCCCCATACAAACATTTTAAAAAATCACCATTTTTGGCACTTTATTTTATTATTTTTTATTTATTTTATTTATTTTTATTATTTTATTTATTTTTTCTCTTTAGAAATTTATTTAGTCAGAACATATGTAAATGAAAAAATTAATTTAACTTAGTAATAGAAAAGAAAATAAAAAAAATTACTGTTTGAAGTCTTTTTTGCTTTCAAGTCTGGGCAATTTCGCACGGCTCTCTAATGTCGTCACCATAACAGCCTCTACATTTTCCGGTATAACTCGTTTGGAAACGCTAGCTAGCAATTGAACGTGACGTTCTGTTGCAGGTCGTAAAATAGGTTGTGTGGGTTTTTTAAGCCACCACAAGACACAGCTGCATGTCGTAAACTTACTTAAGCTAAATCGGTTACAGGTAGAATTGAGCATAAAATTATCATAAAGGATTTTCCAGAAGTAATAAAAGGCGCACTTGCTTAACAGAATTTGTGGTCAGATTAACGTTTAATTTACATGTAAGTACTTTATGGGCAGTTTTGACAACAAAATCGGTTACAGGTAGAATTGAGCATAAAATTATCATAAAGGATTTTCCAGAAGTAATAAAAGGCGCACTTGCTTAACAGAATTTGTAGTCAGATTAACGTTTAATTTACATGTAAGTACTTTATGGGCAGTTTTGACAACAAAATCGGTTACAGGTAGAATTGAAATTACCATTTCATTCTTATTACCTCGTCTCCTAGACCATATATAACGCAACAGTTTTTGTGAATGCATTAAGTCGTTGTGAAGAACTCGAAGTGTGAAGTGCTAATTTGAGATAAAAAAATATTTAAAAAAAAATCATTCCAAATCAAGAAGTTTACAATGAATCCACCATCCTCTACACCGCAAGATGAAGCAATAACAACATCAACAACTATCGAAAACCCAATGAGTCATATACCCAGGCATGATGTTACTGTTTTTGGTGTGTCTACTGATTTGACTGATCTTAATTTACCAACCCATCTGGATATCTTGAGATATTATTTTTACTTGAGCGAACAAAAAAAGTTGTCCTATAAAGCATTCACTATTCAAGTACAAGATAAGTTGATTGGAATTTGGGAAAAACTTGGTATGGAAATAATGCTGAAAAAAAGTGTATGTAATAAATTGAATAGATTGCTTGACAAATATCAAGAGCAAATCAAGAGAAGAAACAAACCCCAACAATTTACAGAGTATGTAAAATCTCTGGAAACAATTTTTTTCATTGGAACATGTAAATGCGATTGAAGGCATGCGGTTTGTTTCCCGAACGCCTCAAAGAGTTTATGCACGATCAACATAATCAGAGAAGTCTAACAATGGATGGATTTGCGATGGAAATTGAAGAGCAAGGTGCAACGTCTATGTCATCAATGCCAACATACCAAGATCCCGATGATTCAACATACGCACCGCCACCGGTTCAAGAAGATTTGGATATAAGCACAAGTTCACAATACACACAGAGATACGATTGTTTTAACTTTGCCTTGGTATGTGACAGATTTGGCGTGCCTGATAGAGTAGCATCAGCAATGGGAACAGCTCTTTTCCAAGATTTTAAAATGAAAGATATCCATGGCAAACCTCTCATCATGGATAAATCGAAAATTCGCCGAGAAAAAGAGAAATGCAGACAAGAAGTGCTTCGCAAACGGTTAGATGATACCAATTTGTTAGCATTTTCATTCGATGGCAGAAAAGATGATACTTTAACGAGAGATACAATTGATGAGAAGTATCATACTAGAATGGTAAAAGAACCTCATCTTGTTATTTTGAGAGAACCGAATTCTGAATTGATTGGTTACGTAAGACTGGAACATGAAACCGCTGAATACAAAACAACCAAATTAAATGATTTTTTCAACGATAAAAATATATCACTGGATGCATTAATTGGCATATGCACTGACGGTGAGCCAACAAACACTGGCCCAAACGGTGGAATTATACGACGATTCGAATTGCTGTTAAAAAGACCATTGCATTGGTTCGTTTGCCTTCTACACTTCAACGAACTTCCGTTTCGGCATTTGTTTGAAGCTTTGGATAAATCAACCAGCACTGGACCAAGATTGGCAACCGGAAAATTGAGCCGTCAAATCGAAACTTGTGAAACTCTTCCGGTAAGTTATTGCTATCACTCATTTATTATAATTGTCAAGCGTTTTTAATTGTTTTATTTTTATATATTTTCAGGTGGTGGACGGCTTTCAGAAAATTGAGTTGAAAAATATGCCCCCTGCTCCAGAAAAAATTGAATTTTCCACCGATTCCAAGTACTTATACGACATGGCCCATGCAATTTCTAGCGGCGTGGTTTCAGTGGATCTGGCAAACATCAAACCAGTGAAAATTGTACATTCTCGGTGGCTCACCAAGGCCGCTAGACTATTACGATTATATGTGACAACGGAAAATCCAGATGCAAATTTAAGAATACTGGTTGAATTTATAATTACATGTTATGTGCCAATGTACTTCAATATCAAGTATTACAGCTCTGTCGTGTACGGTAGTAGATTATTTTTCAAATTCATTAGTTGGTCAAGATTTCTAGAACCTCGTTTACGCAAAATTGTCAATAAAGTAATTACAGATAATTCATATTATGCGCATTCGGAAAATATCTTGTTATCAATGTTGTTTGATGATAGCAAAGAAAAGCGCGACTGTGCTATCAAGATAATTCTACGCTATCGAACCGATGTTGACGACCCAATGGGACTTAGAGCTTATAAAAAACCAGATATAAACTTTTATTGCACAAGTTACACGGAAATGATCAATATGAATGACATAAATGACGTATTTGAACCACCATTCACGCGAAGCATTCCATACGATACTTTGAAAGAATATTTAAATCAAGATGATCCACCGTTTAATGATCCAAAAATTCCATCACACATACAAGAAACAGAACGACACGTTCAATTGCTAGCTACCGTTTCCAAACGAGTTATACCGGAAAATGTAGAGGCTGTTATGGCGACGACATTAGAGAGCCGTGCGAAATTGCCCAGACTTGAAAGCAAAAAAGACTTCAAACAGTAATTTTTTATTTTTTCTTTTATATTACTAAGTTAAATTAATTTTTTCATTTACATATGTTCTGACTAAATAAATTTCTAAGGAGAAAAAATAAATAAAATAATAAAAATAAATAAAATAAATAAAAAATAATAAAATAAAGTGCCAAAAATGGTGATTTTTTAAAATGTTTGTATGGGGAACCCCCAGGGGAGTTCCAGGGGGTGTGCCACTGGCATGGGTGGATCGGCCCTCCAAAGCTAGTGGGGGTCGGTCATACATTTGGACTCGATTGGGGCACTCTAAATGGGTCAAAGTGTAATTTTTCAAAACTTGACCCTACGGGACAAAAGTAGTAGAATTCGTTTTAGAGGTATGGTTCCTTCGGCAAAGTTTCTTATTTTGATCCCTAGAATACGATTTTCCCTGAGCCATAGGCGATTTTTTTGCCTCCCCACAAATCGACCCGGCCTAATGTACATTTTAACTAAATCCAATAATAATTTCTCATAAAAATGAGCTATTTGAAAAATAACAAGCAAAATTTTATATGTTTTGTATACCTATACACAGAAAAAATTATATTCAATAAAATTTCAATTGAAATTTTGTTAGATTTCAAATTCATTTTCAATTAAAAGTTTAATCATATCAATTAAATTTTTTATTGAAAATTAGTATGGTGCAGAAAAAATATTTACATAGTACTATTGATAAGTACTATTGACCACATGTTATGAAGAGCGCTTAATATGATTTGCGTTAAGTCATAATATTTAGTATAATTCCTATTTTTTTTACTTATATTGCAGATATAAAAATTACAAAGTTGTTCAACAATCACTCAAAAATATAAGAAAAGAAGTTAATATACATATATTAATAATATTTTTAATATTACCAGGGTTCGGGAATTCCCGGGAAATCCCGGGAAAAGTTTGGCGGGAATTCCCGGGAATATAATATATTTTTCCCGGGAAAACGGGAAATTTTAAAAATTGTAAATTTTTTAAATTGTTTTTGTTTGGAATAGGATTTTTTCATTTTAGTCATAAAAAACATTTTGAATACCAAAACAAAAATGTCATTGTTAGAATCTTTTAAAAGGGAATCAATTCATTTGACACACACAAAAAAATCATTGCCAAATAATTAGGAACATTTCAACTAAAAAAAGATTTTTCGCATAACTTATTTAAAATTTAAGTACCCACTGTAGAAACGGTAATGACATATCATTATTTTTTGGACTACCAGTAATGACACCCACTTACCTTCTGCATTATTTTAAAACATATAATAATGAGTTACTGATAATGACTTATTTTTATCATTATTTCAAATAGAAAATAATTTTCTAGATTTTTTTTAAATTTTTTGAAATCTATTTTTAGACTCAATATTTTTTAAACCCTGGTAAGGATATATGTAACCACATATTTTTTGATTTTTTGTATGTTGGCGAGTAAGCTTAATTGTGTGCAGCAGGTCATTTATGTTTTTATCTATCAAATATAACATGTCGACATAGCTCAGATGGTAGAGCTATTGACTGGCAATCTGTAGAACCAGGTTCGATTCCCGCACCAGCAAATTTTATTTAAAAAAAAAATATAATAAATAATATTTTTTTTTATATAATTTATTTTTTTGAAAATCTATTTTTAGACTCATTATTTTTATCAGTACTGGTAAGCACATAGGTAACGATATATATTTTTTGATTTTTCGTATGCTGGTGTGTAACGACAACTCATTATTTTTCGCGACATCCCCATATAAAGGTAATAAGAAATGTAATAACAAAAGTAACTAGTTACCATTACCAAGTATGTAGTTACATAACCACATATCTGGTAATGATTTTCTACACTGGGAAGTGACGAAAATTTGTTTTTGTTTCCCATATATTTTTGACGAAATTAATTGTCAATTGCTATCATTTTGAGTATTTTCGTAATAGATAAACAGGCCCTAAGTACTAACTTCTGGGTAATCACTAGTTAGTGTCCCAGCTAACCCTTTATTCTCACTTGAATTTAATGAGCCCCATGAATTTTATGACATCGCGAACAGAAGTAATTAAGCGGGTAAATAGCCTGGTAACTAGTAACTTTTTGTGTGCTACTTACTGGCTTATTTATTTTCTAATGTCTGTTTTGCCTGGTAAGTAATCCCCTTTGCAATCCCTCAACTTATAAAAAAATTTTATTATATATTAATAGGGGTATTAAATAGAGTTTCCTATTTTTGAGTAGTGGTTCGACTGTATATCTCAAATTAATTAATATTATTTCATATTTTTTCATATGTGTCAGCTCTCCAAGCAAATACAACAATGAACAAATTTAAAGCTTTCATTAATTAATTAATTAATTATTAAAATGCACCTGATAAATTGATTATAAGAAAATAACCGTAAGCTTATGAATATTAACAAACGCTGAAAGCAAAACCACAAATGTTTTACACTTGAAACATTGTGTAGTTTAAAATTAGTTCAAAAATAAAATAAATGAAACATCAGATTTCTGTGTAATAAATTTAAAAATTTCACAAAAATAAGACAGAACAATTAAGAACTTGTTTTAATAACAATATTTGCTACAACCCATAAACAATTAAAATGCAAAATAGAAAGAAAAATTAAAATTTAAAATTAAAATTTATTTTAATAACAATATTAACTACAAGCAATAAATGATTAAATTATATGAGTGTATATATAATTTCAGTAAAGCAACAATGTGTATATTGTAATTATCATAAATCAATCACTTAAATTTAATTTGTGTAGCGTAAAGAGTTACGCATTTCTAAATATACCAAGAAAGTTAAATTGTATATAAGAAATTTATCGCAGCGACCATTTCCATTTTGGCAGAATATTTTCACGTCAGAAACTTTAATTTGTCAAAATTCTTTTTGACAATTTTATGCTGGAATAACGTTTCAAAATTGATGAAATACTATAACGTGACAAGTTTACCACAAAAACTTAATAACAAAATTTTTAGAATCTAATATGTTTCCTTTAGGTTTTCACAACGAATATATAAACTAGTTTTGTTAAAACGTTTTCTTTTCATTTCTTTTGACCAATAAAAGAAAAACAGCAAATTTAAAATAAAAAAATATATATATAATACTTCAATTGCAAAATGTTTGTTAGTACGTGTTAAGTTTAGGTTGGTCTATAACCTAACCATATTTTGGCCATATTGTGGTAACAAGTCATAAATGAAAAGCAACTGCAACTCACTTATACACATCTACGCATACACAAACACACACACATATACACACTAATGCACTCGGTTTTAGAATTATTGCCAAAAGTCAAACGAAAATTACCAACAAATAAAGGAAATTGTGTACGTGTAGTAGTTGAAAGTTTTGATTCTACAGCAGTGGTGTCAAGTCAGTGGAAACTCAAGCTAAATTAGATACATTTTACATTGAAACGTTTCAAATAAGAAAGTCTCTTTTATAAATGAAAAAAGAAGCTTTCTTTATTCTAAATTATCCCAGCAAAAACTTGGTTTTGCAAATATTTCTGCTGATTTTACCAGCATAGGCTGGTAAACGGCAAAATAATAAAAATTTTGTAGAAATAACAGCCTAGTTTTGCCATTCTTAGTCTACTAATATTTAACAAAATTTCCTGCAGATTTTACAGTATGATTTTTCATTTTCAGTTAAGCAAAAGTTTTTTATTTTTGTTGTTCTTATTTTACTAGTATTTTGAAACAAAATCTGCTATTTTCAGCAGTTTTCTCTAAAAGGTAATTTTTTTACAAATTTTTAGTAGCTTTTTCTGATATTTTTACAGTTTATTTTGCATGAGTGTGGAATTAATCTGCCTTCATAGTGTTTTGCCTTTATGGCCTTTCAAAGTCCCAAGTACTATTTTTCCTGTTTATGATAAAAAAATCGATTTTAATAAAATGTACTTTTGGTTAAGCAATCAAGGGTTTTTAATTGAAATTGCATAGGATATAGAATTGGATCATCCCGCTATTGGAAGGATCGGTGTTCTATTTTAAAAGAGGCAAATTACAAATAAGTTGGAAACTCTAGAGATAGACTAGAGACTAGCAGTATACTCTAGCTTTTAAATCAATTTTGGAAGTTCACTACCAAATTGGAAAAAATTGAAAATGATTTCATTTTTATTGACAAATAAATTATAATAGCTGTACTTTGCTCTTACCTACACACAGAGAAAAAATGTGCCATTTTCCAACTGAAATTCGGTTGCATCTATTAAAATAGGTTAATACAACTGAATATTGGTTATAACAACAAAATATTTACCCAAAATACCCAAAATGTTTAGAAATCGCATTCCAATATGGTTTCACCAACCGAATTTATTGGTTGTAGCAATCAAAATAAGCTTAGCAATTCGGTTGGCAATTTTTTTCTGTGTGTTAACGTTAATTATATAAGACAAATCTACGTTAAAGCGATTAAAGCTAAAACGTATTTTAAACTACTAATATTTGTAACAATTATTTAATAATTGAACCAAATCGCCATTGAATCGCCAAAATTTTCTGTGAAGTAACGCGAAGATGTTACGTTAGATGTGGAAACATATAAAAGTTTAGTTTTCAACGCTGATAACACTGTGCACGAAAAGGAGACTTTTTTTCCCCGACAATTGGGGACCCAGTTAGGGTTTGGGGTTGAAATCCCGGGAAAAGTTTGCCGGGAATTCCCGGGAAAATAATATATTTTTCCCAGGAAAACGGGAAATTTTAAAAATATTAAGTTTTTTAAATTGTTTTTGTTTGGAATAGGATTTTTAAAATTTTTCAAATGTATATTTTAGTTAAAGTCGACTTTCCCATGTGAAAATTGAAATATATATGAACATACATGATCATACATTGACTTGTATATGATCATGCATGGACATACGTGATCATATATGACTATGCATAGTTCAATGTATGACCATGCATGATCTCATATATTTCCATATATCTTTGGATCCGAAATTTAAGGGCATATAACAATACATGTTCATATATGAACATATATGATCACATATGAGTCATATATAGTCATATATGATCATATATGGACATATACATCCATATACCCTCAAATTTCGGATCCAAAGATATATGAAAATATATGAGATCATGTATGGTCATACATTGAACTATGCATAGTCATATATGATCACGTATGTTCATGCATGACCATATACAAGTCAAAGATCACGTATGTTCATATATATATCGATTTTCACATGGGTTAGTAAAAAAATATTGGGTGGCAGTATACCTTGACTTGGTTTATTTTTGGAGGATTCTGATTAGTTAATTTAATTTCAACCAATCAAAATGTTTGAAATATAAATATTTTTGTAAGGTTTTCATTCACAAAATGAACAAAACCGTATGATTATAAATAAAATCGACTTTAAATTTAAAATACTCCTTTATATTAACGGCCAATAATTTTATAAGTAACGTTTTCATTAATAAATGTGATATTTTCAAGTAAGTTTACTTTATTTTAATACACCTTCTTTCAAACTAATATATTCTTTTATATTAAACAATAAAATGTCAGGAGTATGGAAATACTTCACAAAAAAGGACAATGCAGCGCAGTGCAATATTTGCCTAATGGTTAACGGAGGTATCTAAATTTGGTTATCCGACATTTAATTTTGGTTCACAAAAAAAAAAAAAAAAATGATGGTCATGCAACTTCTCTTGAAGAAAACAGCAACAAGAATAACGTTCCAGCTAAAATTAGCAAAGTACCCGAAAAAAAGTATAAGCTGAATAGGCATTGAACGTTTTATGGTAGGGCAAACATTTCCTGAAGTGGTATCCAAATTAGCCGCAGTCGACGGAATGTCAATCCACATCATAACTAGATCTTCGTTTATTCGAGAAAGTTTTTATAATAAAAACCTGGCATTGCCAAAAAATTTTATAATCATCTAAAAGATATCATGATAAAAGAAATATCGAGCAATATTTCTAACAATAGGAGATTTACTATAATCTTGGATGAATGGACAAGAATATCACAAAAGAGATATTTGAACATATGTATAAACGGAAATAATTCATTTTATAATCTGGGGTTGGTTAATATATCAGGAAGATGTAATGCTGCTGAAATAAGAAGAATTGTAGAAATAAGCCCAGAAGAGTTTTATTTGTCTTTGGAAAATAACATTGTGGCCGCCATATCTAATGGGCCAAATGTGATTAAACGGTTTGTTTCCGACAGTCCAGTAGTGGGTGCTTTCTGCTGGAATCATGCAATTCATTTGGCAGTGCTTAGAGTAATTTATGTGAAATCAAATGTTCAACATTCTGATATTTTTCTTTGAATTCTCACTACACAGACTGAATTTGTACTGAAATAGTGTTTTTTTTTAACGAAAATTACTTATATAGGTAGTTTTCATTAACAATTTTGTTCAAAAATATTTCCCGGGATTCCCGGGAATCAAATTTTTTTTATTCCCGTTTTCCGGGAAATAAAAAAGTCCGGGAAATCCTAAACCCTAGACCCAGTGGGTAAAACTAATTCGGGTACGCTGAATCTAGTGGTGCTAGCCCTTTTTCTAGGTTAGCTCTTAAAAAAAAAGATATTTGAGTTTGAAAATTATGGTTTCAAGCACCCCAAAACACTCGATTTTTTAATTTGTTTACCGTTAATTTTTAGTTAAGTTGTTTGTTACACTACCAAGACGCTTTGTGTTAAAAATAATCAAAATCGGTTTTGCGGTTCAAAAGTTGTGATTGAAAATGTGAGGCCATCATAAAACCTTTATGCAAATTTTTCACTTCTATACAAAATTCAGTACATTTAACGAATCAATAAAATGTACAATTTTGTATGGAAAATTTCGAAGTGTCCTCACAAAGTTAGATAAATCGGGTTTTTGGGGTCCTTGGACCCAGAATTTTCAAACACAAATATCTTTTTTTCAAGAGCTAATCTGGAAAAACGGATAGCACCACTGGATTCAGCGTACTCGAATTAAAAATTTCAATACTAAGCCACCACAAAACGATATTTTTTTATACTTTTGGGATCATTTTTGAATTTAAATGAATCCAGTTTTGTGAAATACAATTTTTCGCTATTTTTTTCCCCCCGGAAAAATTTTTCTGTAACTATATTGAATATTTTTCTACACCCTATTGAATATACACAAAATAAAATTGTACTTTAGATTTGCAGAAAAAAATGTTTTTGAAAAAAAAAATTCGCGAAAAAAGAATTTTTGCAAAAAAAATAGTGGCTTCCTTAATGTTTGATAAATTTCTAATTAAAAATGATTAGCGTCAAAATTTTTAATTGCGAATATCACGACTACGAGCGCTAACTTTGAAAAATAGCTATCACCATGAATTCAGCGTACTCGAATTAGCTTTACCAGTATAGTGCCCAGCTTGTTAAAATTTGCGACCAGCATAGTGTAAAAGTTAACGCGTATACGTGTATACTAGAGTGTACCACCTTACAGGCAAAAAAAAGTTCGCCGTACACCCTCCAATATGAAGTATTTTTGCAAGGTTTCCATTTGGGTCGCCATTTTTAATTTTTCGTTATATCTTTGGCATTTACAGTCGGATCTTAAAGTATGATACATCGGTGTTTTTCTCTCGAAGAGACCAGTATTTTTCTCTAAGGGCCATTGACGTCAAGTATCCCGTTTTAGTAGTTCCCACCAGATCTCAGTTGCTAACACCCTAATGTCAGAAAATTAAAGCTCGCAAAAATCATTCAACTTTTGCTAAGGAAGTTTTTCGATAAGCCCAGTAGTATTTTTTTTATATATATATTGGTTGCCAAACGTAGGTGTCGTCCTCCTCGAGGCAAAAAAATCAATGTATCACACTTTAAAATCCAACTTTAAATGCCGAAGCTATAACGAAAAATTGAAAAAGGCGACCCCTACGTTCATCAAAAAAAAAAGAATTTTTGAAATTGCCTTGCAAAAATACTTCATATTGGAGGGTGTGCGGCGAACTTTTTTTTTTGAGGTACGGTCTAGTGTATACGAACAGCAGATTTTTGATTTTTTTAGGAGTTAAGGCATTGGCGAATAAAAAAAGTGCTTTTATCGAATTTGGCATAAAAAATATTAAAATTTTAGAGGTGAATAATTCTCCGAAATGACAAAAATTGCGTATTTAAATGTCAGCGTCTGATCAATAAAGAATCTTCCATTAGAAGTTACTTTTACCCAAAAAATTTTATTTAAGGAGCCGCAGTTCAAGAAATGTCCTCTAAATGATCGTGTCCGCTAATGGGTGTGTTTGTTCTTGATAGCTTTTACTGTATTTAGTAATTTTTTTAACAAAGTCGCTAGATGTTTATTGTAAATAAAGAGATAATTGACGACGTTAGAGCCAGACTGATATAAGCAACATTTTGATTAGAAATGATATTATTATAATTCTTCCATTGCACCCTTATATAATTGCTCTTCAGCGCTTTCCTTCTTGAGAAATCGCAACATCTCACTATAGAATTTGTCCGATCTGCAAAGTAAAGGCACACCATACTGATCTAAGCTTAATTTTCCGAGAAACTTATATTTGTGCCATAGATCAGTCTGGCTCCGACGTCGTCAATTAAAAAAATATTAATAAAAGATGTCTAGAAAGCGTGAGAATGTTTAAAACCTCAAAAACATTTTGTCGTCTATTGCCACAGCCACCAGTAGAACTCGTGCGTTACTGCCTACTCACCACGTGTTGTACCGTTTATACAATCCATGAGTCAGCCCATGTGTCTTTATACAAAACACAGAGCCAAAGTGTTGCCAACTGTAGTGACCGTAGATTAGCCCAACGAATAAAACATGCATTAAAACTAAGTTTTATAAAAGATATCAAAACTTAAATTGATATTTAGAAATTTTTTTGCTGAATATAAGAAAAACGAGTTTTATTTTAGTTCGTTTTTAAGATCAGATATGACAAATTCCAAATAAATACACAATTTATTTTACAACAAATATGAAAAAAAAAACTTTCCTAGAACCAATGGTTGACAATTAATGCATTTTCAAGTGCAACCAAGCACTATCATCAGATTATCTTTATGGGGTATATATGTTAACTTTAAAGTGAAAAACATTTATAGAAGTAAACTCAAACATCAAAACAAGCCCAAAAATTAATAAAAAAAGCTCAAAAAATATTACTGAAATTTCAAATTCAAAACAGCCTTCTTTCTTGATTCAAAAATGACTCAAAAAAAAAGATTTACAAAAGTTCGAAAGGCTCAAACATTAATAATTTTTTTGAGCCTTTTTTGAATTGTTCACAAAATATTTAAATTTGTTTACATTTCTGAACCATCTTTTGGATTAAATAATTTGGCTCAAATTTTTGTGTCCTTTATTATTCATTTTAGAATGTTCATATTTTCGTCCAATTTTTGACAAAAAAATAGTGTTTTATTTGAGTAAGTTTTGACTCATAGAATAAGAACCCTCAAAAAAGTATCCAAATTTTGCTGGCTGGGATTATTTATTTCTTATTACAATGAAATTCACATGTTTTTAACAAAGCTATTAGTTTCTCCATGTTATTATTGCTGATATGACTAAAGCTCCCTTAGTACTAGTAAAGCCGACATTTGTATGTTGTGTTTTTAACATTCGAGCTTTTAATTCTATTTATAGTGATTAGAAAGAAAGCAAAGAACTTTACAACGATTATTTGTTTTTTGTGTTACACCCTAAACCATCATGCAACATAAATGACTAATATGTTGCAATTAAGGGATACCATTTAACAACTTGGACTGTACATTGTCTGTGAGTATTTTACCGTAGATTTTAGTTGATCTCAAGATTGTTACAATGGGTTTTATTTTTGTTCAGTTTGAAGCCAAATTCCAAATAAAATTCATATATTATTTTGCAACAAATAGAGAAAAAACTTATGAAAGTAATTTTCTTAGTACCAATGATTGATAATTAATGCATTTTCTAGAAAAATTTTCATTATTTTGTATTTAAAAAAAACTATTTGTGTTTAATAAGAAACTATCTCTATATATAACATAATTTTAAGATTTTTGACAAAAGGTATCTCTACAATTTCACTAAAAGTGGTATTGAGACCTATGAAGAGTCACCTATTAAGAGCATTTAAAGCCGCCAACTTAAAATGATTGTACCTTGAAGCGCATTTGTTTCCTCAGTTTTAAATTTGTTCAACATTTTTTTTTTTTTTTTTTAATAATTAATAAAAGGCATACGTAGCTCTGTTATATTTAAATTACACAAAAAATATATTAGCACAAACCGTAAAAATAATAACGTAGAACTTGCGAAATAAAAAAAAGAATGTATAAAAGAAATTTATTCAACTTAAATTACTACACATTTATTGTTATTAAATACAAAAAAAAACTTTCAGCAATTTCATTTCCGTTTCCTATTTAAAATGTTTCTTTATGAATGCGGGTGAGTGCTGCTGTTGTAAATATTTTTGTTTTTAGCTTTAAGCTCTTGGTCGGTTGAATTTTTTTGTTTTTTTTTTATTTTCTATATTAAATATATAAAAACAAATTTGTATTTGGTCGAAAAACTAGGGGAATATTTATACTTGTTTATACTGCAAATGAATATGGATAACAAGAAAGAAAAACAATTCTTGTATGTATAATACAACTTTTTTTTTAATAAACATAATACATTTTTAATAATGAAATGTAAAATTGCAATTTCGATAAAATTCGAGTTAAAGTTTTAAATATTCCCGATTTAGTGTTCTCTGTTACAACCATAAGATTGTTGCACTTTATTATCGGCTTGTTTCAAAAAGCTTAAACAAAAACTATTATATTGTTCTAATATATGATTGATATCATTTAATAATTAAAACCACATGGTCGTATACATACTAGAATACCATTTAAGTTGTTAAGCCAGAAGTCGAATCTAATTTAATATCGGTTAGCATCAACAGATACACAAACACATACATACTCTTACTGTAAAAGCTACTGCTACTGCTACGACTAATAAACTCATCAGAAAGTGATAAAATTGCAATTTCCTGATAGATCAAAAACAAACTAACAGATGTTTTACATTAATTTTTACACAACACAAAGCACACACGAACAAAACATATGCACAGAGGGCAAAACTCATAGTTAAGTAAACTATTATACACTCAGCGAATTATGTCGGCAAAAATAATTGCTATTGCAGTTAATAGTGTACCCTGCAACTGCATTTTAATTAACTATAGTTGCAGTTATTTTTAAATGCAATTGTAGTTAATGTAACTGTAGTATCAGTTATTTTTACATGCAGTTGCCGTTTATACTTTTTTGACTGCAATTGTACTTAATTTTACCAAATTAATTCTCTTAGTGTGTCATACACTCAAAATTAGAAGTCTGTTTGCTGAACAGAAAAATTTTTTACTTTAACAAAATTTATTCCTGTTTTTTGGTTTAAAATAAAATTTGTTGATTTTAACACTTTTTTTTTTTGTTAAATTTAACAAATCTAATTTTAAGTAAAAAATTTGTAAAACTACAGTGTTATCTGTAATTATACTTAGTTGTAGAATTTATTCAAATTTAGGGACCCTCCCAGGGCCTAGCCCATATCAAGTGGTGGCATATAAGGGCACACCAATGGAGCAAATATTTTGTCCGTTTTACTCTATCTCGCTTAGTTTTCGAGATATGGGCCATTTTCTGAAGTGGAAAACTTTTATTAAAATTTTCCGAAGGTCCAAGGCCCCGCCAAAGTCCATTTTTTGATAGAGATAACCTCATTCGCTGGGACATTATAAGGTAAGGGGTAGTCGAAATTTTCATCAATTTTGCTCTATCTCTCTTCGTTTTCCAGATATGGGCCATTTTAAAAACTCGGCAGGGAAAGAAATAGCGCCATCTTTAAAACTACGGATACACTGGTGGCGCCATCTACCTGGTAGTAACAGTAACATGAACAATGAGTCAATTTTAATGCAAGTTCTTTCAAAAAAGAGTTATCTTTTTCAAGCTCTGATTTAAGTACGAAAAATTTATTTTTACTACAATCAGATTTATTTATTTATTTCAATAAAACCCAACAAAATTGTCGGATGCCAAGAACCGGTTGTAGAACAATTTGTTCTTGCATGCAACCTGTTCTAATTTATGTTCTATCATCGTTGATTTTTGTTTGAGTTTGTCCCAAAAGCAACAGGTTATGTTCCTCCAAACTAGAACAGGTTGCTTTGGAACCGGTTCTAGAACCAGTTATAGAACTGGTTCTGCGACAGTGAGGCCTTCCATTTTGACTTCCACGAATCAGTTCTAGAACCTGTTCCACGGAACCTGTGGTAAAAACACCTATTCTAGAACAGATTCAAAGGCAACCAGTTCTTAAAATTTTGCTGGGAATTGATATTTTATTTAAAAATGTTCATAAAAATGTGATGTTAATTTGCATACATTTAAAATAATACGTCAGTAGAAAAATCTGTCAAACCTGTTTCAAATGGAATTGACTAATTTTAACAAATTTTTAGTTGAAACACTAATTTAAGCAAATATTTTCGTTATCCTAATTTAACACAATACTAAAAATCCCCAGTACTTTAACTAATTTTGAGGGTTAATTTTCAAAATTATTTGAAATTAATTTTTAAGAGCCCATTCGTTAAATTTAATAAAATTTATTGTTAAAATGTTACTGTTATTACCCGGTAAATGGCACCACCAATGTATCCGAAGTTTTAAAGATGGCGCTATTTCTTTCCCTCCCGATTTTTTAAAATGTCCCATATCTCGAAAACTAAGAAATATAGAGCAAAATTTATGAAAAATTCGACTACCCCTAACCGTACAATACCCTGGCGAAAGAGGTTATCTCTATCCAAAAATGGACTTTGGCGGTCCCTTGGATCATCGGAAATTTTTAATAAAAATTTAAAATTTTATAAAATGGCCCATATCTCGAAAACTAAGCGAGATAGAGCAAAACTGACAAAATGTTTGCTCCATAGGAGTACACTTACATGCCCTCACATGGTATGGACTAGGCCCGGGGAGGTTCCCGAGATACTAAATTTGAATAAATTCTACGACTCAGTATGATTACAGACAAAACTGTAGTTTTACAAATTTTTTATTTAAATTTAGATTTGTTAAATTTAACAAAAAAAGTGGTAAAATCAAAAAATTTAAGTTAATTGTTTGTAACCGTCGCATAGGACAATCGTCATTAATATTAGAATTAAGGACTGCCGGTTCAATCCCGGTCATGGCAATACACAAAAAGTTTTTCATATAGAGACAAATTAACAATTAAAAATTACTTTGATCAGTTGACACATAAACTAACCACTGACGAGTCTTTGGGTGAGACGAAACTGCGGCAGTCTGGTGATTCCCTTGTGTCTGTTAAAATTTTTCAATAAAAATGTTTTCTTCTTCTTCTTCCTATAAATCAACTCTAGAAAAAAATTTTATTTTAGCCAAAAAATAGGAATAAATTTTGTTAAAGTAACAAATTTTTGTGTTCAGCCAACAGGCTTTTTTGAGTGTAGAAGAGGCCCAAACAAAACCTTTTTCAATGATAAATGGGCCATGCTATTGACCTATATTAAATATTTTTAATATTTTTGGATTTATCAACATGATAAATATAGCCAGCCCCCAAATAGGGCTTACTGCTTTAACAATAGGGAAATATTACTTATTTTTGAACAGATAAATTCAATATTTGGTGCAAATACATACAAAAACAGTAAAAATGATCTGATTTTTTAAATTAGTATTAAAAAATTCTCAAGAAAATTATCAAAAATTAAGAGGGTGTAAAAGTGGAACAATTGTCATAAAAAAGGCAATTAAAGTAGTTTAAATGGTCTTCTTGATTTAAAAATAATAATTTAAAAGAAAATATCTAAACTATTTATGTGAATTCTGTTACACTTTTTCTCATCAGTGTATGTATAGTAGTAATACGTACAAAATGTGTCAAAAATACAGTTTCTACGTATCAGTATATGTATGAAATGCTTGTGTATGAAAGTTTATACCCAGCAAACGATTTGAACTTACAGAATTGGATAACAAATGGAAACTTAAGAACTTCTTTAAAATAAAACGTTTTGCAAGTCCATTTATAAGCCTCTAATTGATGAATTATATAAGTTTAAAAAATATGTGTAATACTAACGTTTTGCAAACGTTATAAAATATTTTTAAAAACGCTATTTTAAGGTAAACGATGTATTAAAAATTAACATTTTGTAAAAGTTTTTCTTTAGTTTGTGTAAATCAGAAGAAAATATATTAAAGATTTAACAAAAAGCTATAAAATTTTTCTCAAAAGTTATTTCAAGAAAGGAAAAAAAACAAAAAAGTCAATTAGCCAGCATTTCTCAAAAAAAAAATAATAAGGAACAAAGAAGTCAACATTCGGCCAGCATTTTGAGTAATAAAAGAAGCATATGAAGTCATATAACTTTTATAATCTAACTGTTATTTTCAGACTTGGAGACATATAAGTACATTATACTATATCAACTAAATGAGAACTTCTAAAACAATTAAAAATAACTTAATTTTAAATTTTTTTTAAATGTAATGTAACCACTTTGAAACAACATAAAATAACCGTTTAAAAAATGGTAATCAAGCATATATTGTTCATGTTTTAGTATTTAGCTTATGCTTATAAAACGTTTTTTAAAAAAAGAAGATTTTTCATGATAACAAAAGGTTTATAAAATATGGGTACAAGAAATACATTGCTTTAAAATTATTTTAAAATAGCTGGCTTTTAGATGATCATTTCTCAGTTTTACAAGGCATTTGCAAAAAGTTTACAAATGATATCGTGTGCATAGTTACACTTACATTTCGCTTTATGTTTACACTCATATTTGCTGGGTAGTACTACATATGTTTTGTTAGATATATACCAGTTCTTCATTACTTTAATCTCTTTCTCAGTTACTTTATGGCAATTTTATTATTACATTTTTTTTGTTTTACTCCTTAAACAAACAATAATATCTTCAACAATACTGGGAAATATGTTTGTATAAAACTTTTCATAATGGAAAGTGTTGTGGGAAACCCAAATGCTTCACATCTGTTAAAGAGAATATTGAATACATGTGTCAGAAACAAGTCAAATTTGCCGGCAAACAATAGCATATAAATTAAGTAAAGTTATACAAAATTATGAATAAAATTACATGCATTCACATATGGAAATACGTTGTATGCTTAAAGAAAACATAATTGATTTCTTCAGATTCCTTTGGATATATACAAAGATATGTTTTTCTGGCAAGAGATACAAATCTATTCCAATGCTTTAAATTTTTACCAAATCAGTTATTATTTGGCACTTTTAATACGAAATGCTTTATACCACATATCGCACATCTTTGTAACACTATTATAACAATATCCGATTATCCGTCGATATGGAAACATGCCAAAATCATACCGATACTTAAGTCAGATAAGGAATATCGTCTAATAGTAATTTTACCCTACACTTAAAATAATACGTCAGTAGAAAAATCTGTCAAACGGGTTTCAAATCGATTTGACTAATTTTTGAAAAATTTTTAGTTAAAACACTGATTTAAACAAAGATTTTCGTTATCTTCATACTAAAAATCCTCAGTACTTTAACTAATTTTGAGTGTTAATTTTCAAAATTATTTGTAACTAATTATTAAGAAGCCATTCGTTAAATTTTACACACTTTATTGTTAAAATAGAACACTTCTATGTTTCTGTTGTTACCCGGTAGATGGCGCCACCAGTGTATCAGAAGTTTTAAAGATGCAGCTTATTCTTTCCCTCCCAATTTTTTTTTTTAATTGCCCATATCTCTTTTGGCGCCCTATGCTCCAGTGGGAGTTAGAGGAATATATATAGATCTCGAAAAATAAGAGAGATGGAGCAAAACTGACGAAAATTTCGACTACCCCTAACCGTGGAACACTTCCGTGAGAAAGTTATATATATCGAAAAACGGACCATAGTGGAGCCTTGGGCCCTCGGAGATTTTTAATAAAAATTTTCCATTTCCTAAAATGGTCCATATCTCGAAAACTAAGCGAGATAGAGCAAAACGGACAATAAAAATTGGTGGAAGGCCACATACTCCTGCTGAATATCCTGAATTTTATATTTTGAACAAAAGCTAGAATTTCGTATAAATCGGTTAATTAATATTCATTTACCTGTTATATATTCTTTTCCTAAAATATTCTATAAAATTTTAAAAATCACTTGATTTCCAAAATTATATAAAAATCAGCTCAAAGACTTATTAACCGAACGCACAGAGGAGCTGAAAAGCTGGCCAAAATTATTAAACGTGTTTTTTGAACTAAAACTTCGGGGATTTTGATATTTTTAGGTTTAGTTTGAGAAAAAGAATCCAGTGGTGGATTTTTGGAGGGTTCGTGTGGATTTTGACGCCCCTCTCTCTCGTACTTCGCAGAAGAATGAGAGTTTCCAATTTAATTTTTTATTACTTTGTATTTCAATCCTTTATCGACCAAAGTTTGAAGATATATATAAGAAAAGTATTTTGGATTATTTTGTGCTTTTGCAACGCCCCCTAGTGGAAATATTTGGAACTAAAATTCAAATTCTCCGGAACCAGTCAAGATTTTTCCAAAACCAAAATGCGGAATGGCCTACACAACCTAGTTGAGGATGGTATTGGATTTTGCTATACACTCAAAAAATTTAGACAGTTACTACATGACACTTGTTTGTATAGTAATCAATAATTGTTGTTTTTAACTCTATTTACTGTTGTTTTTCTATGAAAAAATTGAAAGCAACTGTTATGACAGTTATTTGAGGAAACAACTAACGAAAAGTACTATAATTTCGTAACAGTTGCTTAAAGCAGTTATTTTTAATATCATAATGAACAAGTACCAAAACAGTACTTTAACAGTAAACAGTTCTTTTTGTTAGTTATTTAAAAAATAAAAATTTCAACAATTATCTTAATTTTTGCATTAAAAAATAAAAGTTTCCTTAAAAATTCTTATTTAGTTTATATTTGTTATTATTGATATATTCCTAGTTTGCAAAAAAAAGTCAAAAACTTGTATTGTATCTCCAATGCATAAAAGCATAATAACACTGTGAGACAAATGGTAGGGGTCAGTGATCGGGAAGGTTTCAAACTACCGGGGAAAGTTATATCGGTAAAAAAGAAGTTATACGTGTCCCGGCGTTTCGCTGGGTCAACCCTAGGAATCGAGATATATCGATTTGACCTTTGGTGGTCTTTTTTTTGATACATAACTCGAGAACCACTAGTCCGATTTTGCTCAAACAATTTTAAAAAAATTAAAAATTACAATTCCTTTAATCTGTTCATATAACGTTTTTCTATATACTCAACAGTTTTGCCGGTAAAAATAAATGTATGAAGAAAAAAATATTTTTTGCCTAAAACATTAAAAAAAAGTAATAAACAAAAGGTTATTGATTTTTATGGTAGCGGTAACAAACATTTATTTTTACCGGCAAAACTGTTGAGTATATAGAAAAACGTTATATGAACAGATTAAAGGAATTGTAATTTTTAATTTTTTAAAATTGTTTGAGCAAAATCGGACTAGTGGTTCTCGAGTTATTTCAAAAAACAGATATATCTCGATTCCTAGGGGTGACCCAGCGAAACGCCGGGACACGTATAACTTGTTTTTGACCGATATAACATTTCCCGTTGGTTTCATCCCATCCCGATTTTGACTGTCGCATAGTGTAATTGGAGAACCGTTTGGAGTTTTTACTTGAAATTTTAAGTAGGCTTAAGTAATTACGATTATTTCTGTAATCGAACGAAAAAATTGTTTTTTTATTGAAATATTTATTTATAATACCAAAAGAATTAACTGTAAAAAAAGTAGATTTTATCCATTTTGTTCGTCGTTTTAAAATTTTTGTAGTAAAAAATTTTCAATTAATTTTACGACATCGTTAGTTATTTTCTAACGCATTTGTTAGTTATTTTTCAGCATTTAAAAATAACAACATTTTTAGTTGTTTTAAAAGTAAATACCTTTGTCGCCTTTTTAACTGCATATACCTTTGTTTTAACTGTCTTTGTTAGTAGACTCTACCGCCAAACTTTTTGAGTGTACCGTTTTTATTATTCCATTAGCATTTGTGATTAATTGAAGGCACACAAGAGCTTTGGAATATACTAGCTTCACTATCCTTTTTATTTTAAAATTTTTGCATATAAGATGATTGGTGCCATCACCACCAGCACCATCACAACCCTATTTACCTTTAAGTTCCAGAAAATGAAGTTCTTCATAGTCCAACTGCACTAAAATCTCATCAAGGTATTTACATAATCGGTCGAGAATAGAGTGAAGCTTTACTTCCGATGAGGTTTCAGTAACGGTTATGGCATCTTCAGTAGGATAACAAATTTTTTTAGCATTTTTTAGCAATAGGTTGACCTCAGAAGTTGTTAAAGATTGCTTGCAAATTCTTGCTTTTCTAGGAAATCTCGTTATATCCATTATCAATTTGGCCGCATCATTATGTTTATGACTCACAAAAAAATATGGGAAAAAGTGCCTGATGAGCAAAAATTTTAAAAAGATGAAATTTTCAAAAATCACCAAAAATCATGGCGCAAACTTTTTTCTTTTGTTTAAAATAAGAGATTTCCAATTTTATTTTGGTATATAACGTTTTTACTACACTCACTACCTTTGCCTTCAAAAATCTTATTCTTTTTTTTGCAAAAAAAGTGTGTAAAAAAATGTTTTTTAATGTTTGAACGAAGTGTTCCAATATAAATATTTAAGATAATTTTTTTTAAAAATTGCTGAAAATAGCACTAATCAAGTCTTTCATTGAAAAAAGAAAAATCAATTTAAAATTTCCATTCGTTCAACCATAAAAAAATATCATGTAAACCTCTTAAAACTGAAAAAAATCAATAAAAACGGATGAACTTTTTTTAACTTTCCTGACTTTAACAGTGTCCTGGGACAACAAATCTCAACTTAATATCTTGAAAATTTGCAATATAATGCAGAATTTGGATGCATATTCAGCTGCGTACTTTATTTTTTAGATTTCCTTTTTGGCCAGCTTTTCGGGTCAAATACTCCTCTGTGGAACGATTTGGTTGGGTCAAATTCAGTTGGGAAAGTTAATTTTATTTCCTCATGTAACAATTGCAGTAATTTTAATCAGGGCTATGACATCACCAAAAAAGTAAATAATAACGACATCGTTATCAATAGGTGGCACTTTGTTCAGTAAACTGACACTATTATATTACAAAAATAGCTTTTGACATTTCCAAATTATATATTTTAAAAAACCTTTGACAAATAAATAAGAAAAAGCCGTTTTTGCATTTATATTAAATTTATGGGCATTTCGGTTCTAAGTTAAAGTATAATTGTATAATTTTAAGTATATTTAATGAACAAGTTAAATAAAAAACTAGTGTTTGCAAAAAATTCGCATTTTGTGAATTTTTAATTTATATGCTATTTTCTTTTTCAAAAATGGGCCATTTTCGGCCGCAATTCAGCACGGGTTAAAGTTTTCTAAAAAAAAAATTAAATTCTTCAATTTTGAACCTATTAGATGAAAACTTGGCTGTGTAATGAATGAAAATCGATAAATCGTATTTTTTACTCTACCAAACTTAAGCAACTTTGGGATTTCCAGTCAAAAAATGTCTAAAGTTTTCGATGCCACCAAATATTCTATAAAAGATTTTCACTTAAAATAATGTCTGCTTATTGCGAATATAGGGAATAACAAAACCACCGTGTTTCAAAGAATTATCTTTAAAAATGAATTTTTGCCAATTTTTTTTTTGTAAAGCAGTTAAAATTAGATTTTCACTTAACTATTTTAGCTCAAAATTTTTTTGACTTTAGCGGCCTCTTTTGTTAACAAAAAAAAAGAGATACTGATTTTCTCTTTCATATTTATTTATGGTATTATGTCACCTCTTCAAAAATGTATAAGTCACTAACGTTCCGCATACATTTTTTTTTAATTTTGCCTATGGGACAAAGCTCTGTGCGACGATTTTAGAATTTCTAGAAATATCTAAAGGTTAAATTACAAACTCAGTGAGAATTTCTTGTTCTCAAACATTCAAAATATCAAAGAAACAACAAAAATTCCCTACAATTTGCTTTGTCATTTTCCAAAATACTGCTCTGTCGCTTTGTACATTAAAATGTCGTATTTTTATCACATCTGTGTCAGAAAATATTTCAACATTTCTCACGTCAAAAAAATTTACTCAAAAAATAACTGAAATGCACAGTTGCCAATTTGGCAGTTTGCTCATCAGATTAAGCGCTTTTAATTTGCCTCCAGAGGAAAAAAATCGCAGTAATTTTATTTTTAGAAACCAGTTGTAAAATTCACAATTTGATACTTATAAAAAAAAAATAACCTCCAAAATGATTTTTCTAAAGCTCTCTAGAAAATCGATATTTCGTTAAGTGTGTGTGAGTATTTTGTATAATGTAACGCTCTCTCTTGGTTAACTTTAAGTGTAAAATTAACGAAAATTCGGACTGATAATTTGACAGTAAAATGAAAACTTTTTTCATTATTTAGCAGAAAATTTTATAAAATTACACATTCCAACAAAATACTACTTTTTACGAGATACCGTAAATTTTATGTTCAATTTTATAAGCTGGCTATGAACATTTTAAGAATTTTCAGTCATATTACTATTGCGCTTGAAAGTTGAAAAAGGGCTATTTTTAACAACTTTACTAGGCTCTAGTTATAACTACTGACTTCTTTTCTAAGTTTTTTACTTCAACTACGCGAATAAATTTTCAAAATAAAAAAGTTATTACAAATTTTGGAAATTCTCAAACTCGTTATTTAAGGGACACCTCAATATTTGCGCTTTAATTGGTTAAATAACAAATTAATTAGTTTTGGTAAATATTATTGTAAAGTTATGACAATAAAGGACATTTAAATATTTTACAGTTTATTATAAATAAACGAGTAAAAAGGTTAAAGTCGGGCATGCCGACTATACAATACCCTACACCAGTCTGGTGTATTGTTTGGATCCGAAATTCGAATGGGTTAAAATGGGGCTTATGTCAAAATTTTCTATAATGTGAGTCAGCGCACCAAATTTCATTAAAATATCTTAATATTTGCGACCTGCAGTTTGTAACCAAGCCAATTTTAGGGGGACCCTTATATGGGCACTAGTTCTAAACATGGACCGATGTTCACCAAAATCAATAGGCTTCGTCCTTGGGCCAACATAGGTCTATGTACCAAATTTCATCAAAATATCATAATATTTGCGACCTGCAGCGTATAAACAGTATAATTTTGATAGGACCCTTATATGGGCACTAGGTCTAAACATAGACCGATGTTCACCAAAATCAATAGGCTGCGTTATTGGGCCAATATAGGTCTGTGTATCAAATTTCATCAAAATATCTTAATATTTGCGACCTGCAGCGTATAAACATTATAATTTTGGTAGGACCCTTATATGGGCACTAGGTCTAAACATGGACCGATGTTCACCAAAATCAATAGGCTGCGTTATTGGGTCAATATAGGTCTGTGTATCAAATTTCATCAAAATATCTTAATATTTGCGACCTGCAGCGTATAAACATTATAATTTTGATAGGACCCTTATATGGGCACTAGGTCTAAACATGGACCGATGTTCACCAAAATCAATAGGCTGCATTATTGGGCCAATATAGGTCTGTGTACCAAATTTCATCAAAATATCTTAATATTTACGACCTGCAGCATATAAACAGTATAATTTTGGTAGGACCCTTATATGGGCACTAGGTCTAAACATGGACCGATGTTCACCAAAATCAATAGGCTGCGTTATTGGGCCAATATAGGTCTGTGTATCAAATTTCATCAAAATATCTTAATATTAATACCTGCAGCGTATAAACAGTATAATTTTGATAGGACCCTTATATGGGCACTAGGTCTAAACATAGACCGATGTTCACCAAAATCAATAGGCTGCGTTATTGGGCCAATATAGGTCTGTGTATCAAATTTCATCAAAATATCTTAATATTAATACCTGCAGCGTATAAACAGTATAATTTTGATAGGACCCTTATATGGGCACTAGGTCTAAACATAGACCGATGTTCACCAAAATCAATAGGCTGCGTTATTGGGCCAATATAGGTCTGTGTATCAAATTTCATCAAAATATCTTAATATTTGCGACCTGCAGCGTATAAACATTATAATTTTGGTAGGACCCTTATATGGGCACTAGGTCTAAACATGGACCGATGTTCACCAAAATCAATAGGCGGCGTTATTGGGTCAATATAGGTCTGTGTATCAAATTTCATCAAAATATCTTAATATTTGCGACCTGCAGCGTATAAACATTATAATTTTGATAGGACCCTTATATGGGCACTTGGTCTAAACATGGACCGATGTTCACCAAAATCAATAGGCTGCATTATTGGGCCAATATAGGTCTGTGTACCAAATTTCGTCAAAATATCTTAATATTTACGACCTGCAGCGTATAAACATTATAATTTTGATAGGACCCTTATATGGGCACTAGGTCTAAACATGGACCGATGTTCACCAAAATCAATAGGCTGCGTTATTGGGCCAATATAGGTCTGTGTATCAAATTTCATCAAAATATCTTAATATTAATACCTGCAGCGTATAAACAGTATAATTTTGATAGGACCCTTATATGGGCACTAGGTCTAAACATAGACCGATGTTCACCAAAATCAATAGGCTGCGTTATTGGGCCAATATAGGTCTGTGTATCAAATTTCATCAAAATATCTTAATATTTGCGACCTGCAGCGTATAAACATTATAATTTTGATAGGACCCTTATATGGGCACTAGGTCTAAACATGGACCGATGTTCACCAAAATCAACAGGCTGCATTATTGGGCCAATATAGGTCTGTGTACCAAATTTCATCAAAATATCTTAATATTTACGACCTGCAGCATATAAACAGTATAATTTTGGTAGGACCCTTATATGGGCACTAGGTCTAAACATGGACCGATGTTCACCAAAATCAATAGGCTGCGTTATTGGGCCAATATAGGTCTGTGTACCAAATTTCGTCAAAATATCTTAATATTTACGACCTGCAGCGTATAAACAGTATAATTTTGATAGGACCCTTATATGGGCACTAGGTCTAAACATGGACCGATGTTCACCAAAATCAATAGGCTGCATTATTGGGCCAATATAGGTCTGTGTACCAAATTCCATCAAAATATCTTAATATTTACGACCTGCAGCATATAAACAGTATAATTTTGGTAGGACCCTTATATGGGCACTAGGTCTAAACATGGACCGATGTTCAAAAAAATCAAACTTGTTCGTCCTTGGGCCAACATAGGTCTGCGTACCAAATTTCATCAAAATATCTTAATAGTTGCGACCTGTAGAGTGCGCACAAGATTGCATGGACAGACAGACGGACGGACGGACGGACAGACAGACGGACATCGTTAAATCGAAATAAAAAAAAATTCTGAACCGATCGGTATACTATAAGGTGGGTCTACGACCAATATTTTTTGGTGTTACAAACATTAGCACAAACTTATAATACCCTGACCACATAGTGGTGTAGGGTATAATGAAATTAATAAAAAATACACATACAATTAATTAATTGCGGTAAAATACGGTAAATTAAAAAAACAAAGCAGGAACGTTTTAAATTGTTGTAGCCGTTGATGGTAATAAATTATATTGCAATATAAATTGTAATATTGTATTATAAATTGTAATATTCTGAGCAGGTTAACTCATTTGTATATTTTTGGAAATTCATTACAACAAAAATATTAATATATGTTTGTTGTATTGAAGATTTATTTTCAATTAAAATTTAATTATAAATACCTGAGTAAAAAAAATTGACCATTTACAATTTCTAACCATATCTGCTGTGATATCCAACTCATTCAATTAGATCCCAAAATTGAGTGCACCCAATGATATCGTATTAGATCCTTTTGTATACATTGGGATAAACTTAGATCAACTTATATCTCAAAATTGGGAGATCTAAAAATATCTAAATTTATCTTTGGGGATGAACTTAGATCTAATTTGATCCGAAAAATTGCAGATCGAATTAGATCCAGCAATATATTTAGAGATCAGATTGGTATTGGTATCAGATTGGCTGTTACAAAATCTACTTTTAATATATTTTATTGGCATCATATGCCTTAATGATGATTTTACTAAATGAGGTCATGAAACATTAAGGCATATGATGCCAATAAAACATCATAAAAGTAGATTTTGTAACAGTTTTTTCGCTCTCCTGAAGATCTATTAAAAACACATGTTACATTTTGCAGGACGGTCGACGATATGTGTTCGGGGACATAGCCAAAAAGGTGCCCAAACTATGCGGTATATTAATCAATAATGTCTTCAAAGTATTCAGTAGACCTATAAAGAGTTTGAGGACCGTCCCTCAACACAGCAAATGTCTCCAAAGTAAACTGTAGATTGAATAACTGTCCCCCCAGCATGCGCTGTGAGTATATGGCATATGTAATTTTATAAAAATTAGTATATAACGAGATGTTGTGTATGTGGCATGGCATTATGAAAGATCATTTTAAGAAAAATAATGCTAAATATATATAATAACATATAATAATATATTATAAGATGAAGCCACATATGATTATATGTATATACCGTTAAATTGTACCGTCAGAAACACAACATATTTTCTGAATACCAAATAATATCATATTCTTCATCAACATCACAAATAAATATTACCTTGAGAGTTGATTGATAACAGTTGCCCTCTAACTCCCAAATCTGTAAATAAATAATAATGACAATTATACCTGCTATTTTTTAAATTGAAATTGATATGTTTGCCTGTGATTTAATTAATAAAATAATATTGGTGTAAAACTTGAAAATGCGGAATTTTTGGCAAATTTTAGGCGTTTATTGTGAAGCATTGGTACAATATAAATATACTCAAAGTATTGGCCATTGTCAGCTATGACCTTTTCCCATCATTCTGGCAACATAAGGATTCCGCGCCAATAGAACTACTCATTTTTGAGGCCAAAAGCAAATCAAGCCAATTTCAAATACCTTGTTTGGAAGTGAAGCGTATTCCAGTGAGAGCGTTCTGCATCGATCGAAACAAATGGTAGTCAGAGGAGGCAAAGTCTGTTGGCGGTAACTTACAAGCATTGGCAAGAGATTGGTTGATACTAAGAGATCAACATTAGCAAACACCAGCAAAGAATCGATGGTCTAAAAAAGTAAACCAAAAAAATTTTTTTACAAAAAATTCCCATAAGCAAAATTAAAGAAAAAAAATTATGAAAATTGAAATTAAATTTATCACGTTATAATTATCAATATTTTTATTTATAAAATCTTTAACTCTTAGAGTCCTGGGGAGAAAAATCACCCATGAAGCTTATTAAACTTCTGCCTCGAGTTTCTAAGATTTTAAAATTGCCCCTTGATGAAAAGTATTATTTTATGTAACCTGATCCACACAGGATTAATATTTATTTTAAAAATCTTTAACCCTTAATGTCCTGGGGACAAAAAGTCTCATGAAGCTTATTTCTATTTATATTTTCTGAAATTTTTAAATTGCTCGAAGCATGTGTAGTACTTGATAAAAATTACTATTTTATAAAACTTGATCTATACATGGTTAATATTTTGACCTCTGGCCAAAAAAATCCCAAACGATTACTAAGAAGCTTGTAGGATAATGCCTTTTAGGCGAACGTTCAGACTTTAATTAAATTTGGGTATATAATAGAGTGATCACATTTTAGGGTTAAAAAGGTGGGGTCAAAGTGGTCCTAGTTTCCTTTTCTATGCATAATAGAATATGTGAAGCAGTTCTAAATTTTTTTCCCGGAAATATAAAACTTTTATGCATTTTTAGGCAATATTTCCTAAATTTGAGAAAAAGTTGCAAAGAGCTAATATAAAATTTAAAAAAATGAAGTCATTAATTTGTCCCATAGGCAAAATTAAAAAAAACGAGTAAAAAGGTTAAAGTCGGGCATGCCGACTATACAATACCCTACACCACTCTGGTGTATTGTTTGGATGCGAAATTCGAATGGGTTAAAATGGGGCTTGTGTCAAAATTTTCTATAATGTGAGTCAGCGCACCAAATTTCATTAAAATATCTTTATATTTGCGACCTGCAGTTTGTAACCAAGCCAATTTTGGGGGGACCCTTATATGGGCACTAGTTCTAAACATGGACCGATGTTCACCAAAATCAATAGGCTTCGTCCTTGGGCCAACATAGTTCTATGTACCAAATTTCATCAAAATATCTTAATATTGGCGACCTGCAGCGTATAAACAGTATAATTTTGGTAGGACCCTTATATGGGCACTAGGTCTAAACATAGACCGATGTTCACCAAAATCAATAGGCTGCGTTATTGGGGCAATATAGGTCTGTGTATCAAATTTCATCAAAATATCTTAATATTTACGACCTGCAGCATATAAACAGTATAATTTTGGTAGGACCCTTATATGGGCACTAGGTCTAAACATGGACCGATGTTCACCAAAATCAATAGGCTGCGTTACTGGGCCAATATAGGTCTGTGTACCAAATTTCGTCAAAATATGTTAATATTTACGACCTGCAGCGTATAAACAGTATAATTTTGGTAGGACCCTTATATGGGCACTAGGTCTAAACATGGACCGATGTTCACCAAAATCAATAGGCTGCATTATTGGGCCAATATTGGTCTGTGTACCAAATTTCATCAAAATATCTTAATATTTACGACCTGCAGCATATAAACAGTATAATTTTGGTAGGACCCTTATATGGGCACTAGGTCTAAACATGGACCGATGTTCAAAAACATCAAACTTGTTCGTCCTTGGGCCAACGTAGGTCTGCGTACCAAATTTCATCAAAATAGTTGCGACCTGTAGACCTGTAGAGTGCGCACAAGATTGCATGGACAGACAGACAGACGGACGGACGGACAGACGGACATCGTTAAATCGAAATAAAAAAAAATTCTGAACCGATCGGTATACTATAAGGTGGGTCTACGACCAATATTTTTTGGTGTTACAAACATCAGCACAAACTTATAATACCCTGACCACATAGTGGTGTAGGGTATAATGACCACATAGTGGTGTAGGGTATAAAAATGTGTGCGGAACGTTAGTGATTTATACATTTTTGAAGAGGTGACATAATACCATAAATAAATATGAAAGACGAATTCAATACCTTTTCCTTTTGTTAACAACAGAGGGCGCTAAAATCAAAATAATTTTGAACTAAAATAGTTAAACGAAAATCAAATTTTAAATGCTTTACAAAAAAAATAATTTTTAAAGATAATTTATATTATTATTTTTTATATTTACTATATTCACAATAAGCAAAAATTATTGGAAGTAAAAATTTTTTATAGAATAATATTTGGTGGCATCGAAAACTTTAGACATTTTTTGACTGGAAATCCCAAAGTTGCTTAAGTTTAGTTGAGTAAAAAAAAATATATATGGAAAAACATGTTTCTTTTATTTATGATTTTAGGACACCTTGAAGCTCTTTAATAGAATTTGGAAAAAAATTGTTTTTTTTTAACCGCAAATTTAAAAATTTTATACATTTTCCAAATCCTTTTACCTGAGTTTTAACAAAGTTAGAAAGAGCTAAATTTTAAGGTACCACCAAAAATTAAAATAATAACGTTTAAAAAAAAAATAACTTGAAAATTAAAACACAAGCTTCGGTAAAAATAAAAAAAAAATTCAAGAAACTTTAAAAAAAAAATTTTAAGTAATAACACTTTTTTTTAGCGAAAAACCTAAAATTTAATGAAGTTTAGAGAAATATAAAAAAGATATAGAAAAACAAGTAATTTTTTTTATGATTTAGATAGTCCATTAGGATGTAAATTTTCTGTGAAAAAAAATTAAAATTTTGAACCGCAAATTTTAATTTTTCAACTTTTTCTACATATCCGAATTTTCAATTTTATGTAGATACCCAGCAAAAAATTTTCAAAATAGAGAATCGAGTTGGGAATCAGGTATTTTTGGTAGAACGCCTTCCCAATTGGATTACCAACTTGTTTCTTTTAACAAGGCGTGAGGCTAAATGCAATCGATTCTTAGGAATCGCAATGGTAGCTAGTTACTATTTTTCTTACAGAACACCTTTGATTTTCAGTAAAAGAAGGTGTTCTAATAATAAAAAGATTAAGCGAGTTTCTAAAAATAGATATTCTCAAA